>JAWPHD010009447.1:0-103767 GCA_037043455.1 Cyrtodaria siliqua | reverse complement strand
AATCCAGCAAAAGTCTTGTCTGTTGTGCTCTATTTCAAGATCCACAAACACAATCTGGGTCAAATCTGTGTCTACAAATGCCAAGGACCTGAACATTTTCAAAATGCTTCAGTTTCTATGTTAACCACCCCCCAACCTCCATGAACACACTCCTGGAACAACAAGTTAAGCTTTGACAAATCACCCATGCAGTCAGATTGTTTGGCATGTGCAAATACTGTAAGATATAAGAGAATCCAGGTTGCCAGTGGTATTCCTTAACTGCAGCCACTACCACGGGTATCATGCAATACCCAGATCTAACTATTTCGCACAAAAACACCGAAATCTACAAATAATCTCCCGAAATCCACACTATAATAAAAAATATTTTTTGAATCACATGTCGCAAAAACAAAAAGTATTTGAGGAAAATAAAGATGTAGTTGTAGTGGTAGTTTATTATGAATTAACAGTCTGTGCGTTATGTTTACACACATCAGGTAACAACTTGCATCACAATGAACTATATATAAACATTTCAAAATTCTGTAATAATAGTTCTTTTTTACTATGTGTTTCACATTGTTTTTTGATAATAAAAGCTATGAAATAAATAGAATATATGTAACTATATATTAATTTAATGCGGTAGTAACAAACAACTAAATAAAATCATTAAACTAACGCACAAATGTTAATTACCTAACTGAAGGTAAAAAACTACTAACTATATTTTCATTTGGTGGAAATGATTATTTTTATTGGTGTTTATGGTGTTCCTCCACTCCAACCCCAAAACGCTTTCTACTTCTTCAACTGAAATACTGCCTGCCTAGAGCTAAACATCACAGCATGTGACCCCCAGGTTATTAAGCATTCCCTTCACCGGAGAAGAGCTGAAACAAAGCTTGCTTTAAAGTTACTTCAGCTGCAATTAATAGAGGTGCCAGTAAGGCATTCAGGTATTTTTTTCCATGCACAGTTCTGCAGTCACCATTACAACAACAAGAAGGAGTTGTTTAACCAGTTTTAATTGTAAATACTCAAGGAACTATGCGGCTTTTCTACAATTTGACAATTGATTTGGCAGTGCTGAGCTGCCATACATTAAGGTACCTGTAATGCCGTTAAATCACATTGAACTAAATAGGGAATTTGAAAAGTAATATAAATTATCTATAAAAAGATGTTGTATTATTTGTACACAGAATTTGCAACATAAAACCTATACATTGGATTAGGAGCAAGAAATAAATAAAACAATTGATACAACCATTATGTGTTCTTTCGAACTATTCCTTTTATGGTATAGGAACAACCGGACCACATTTAGGACAACCCGGACCACGTTTTAGGACGACCCAGACTTATAAACAAAATTATTCCAGACATTGAAACTTGATATAGGGGTTCCTGTGACTATTTGCACTATTATTAAATGCTTCCACCCTAGTACATCAAGGTTTGGTTTACTTAGTAACATTCAGGACGAAACAATTTATCCTAAAAGGTCGAACAATGATGAGGGTGAGGGAAAAAAAGAGAGTATCCGAATGATGATATTTCACTTCATATCCGGTCACGACGAGAAGAACAGTTTGAACCGATTTAAAAACAAAAGACGTTCTGAAAGGTTATTAAAACCCAAACACAGTAATGACAATTAGCTAAAGGATAAATCATTCTAATATCGATTGGTTTGTAAGCGTGTTGCTCCTCTGCCATTGCTATCACATAGAATTAAACCAGGATTATGGATCTCGCCATGTGCTCTACGCTACGGCAGAGCCTGAAGGTAAACAATTAACATTAATAATAAACGAGTACATCATCTAATATAGATCGTTGAGCTGCAGGTATACATCAATTGCATCACATACAAATTAACTAGAAGTATGTTATGCAGAGCAAAACATCCATAATTTAAGGGTATGCATTATACTTCACAAAGTGAAAGTGGGTGGGGAAGTGCAAGAAGTAAAACTGCCTTTCTTTTGCAGCCAACTTTCAAGTGTCACATAGTTTTAGTTATTATATTGAAGGTTTTGCTTCAACTGTTACCTTGTTAATGCAGGAGATGAAGAAAGTATTTGCCTTTTTATGTCGGTACTGTACATTAATCAGTCCGAACTCTAACCTAAACGGTTACACGTTTTATAACAGCTGGAAGTCACTAAAATGCCAATTTTTTTATTATCTCCCTTTGCTTTAGAGTAGCAGATACTTTTCCCTAATAACCATTTGTAACCTAAATCAGTTACCAAGATCATTTGCTAATAAATCGAAATAGTTGCCAAATGTGCAGTGTTTATTTATTTCTGAATACTTATTATTAAGGATAAATACATCTTCATCAAGATCCAATTAGCAGTTGTTCACTAATTATCATGTGAGAGCTTACAAAATGATTTTTAATGAATTTTTGTTGCATAACAGTAGGTAACTTGAGAGGCCTTGCGCATTGGATTTTCATCGATGCTCATAGAATTTTATTGCATGGTTGTAAAGTTGAATAATCACCCTACGGTACCTGGAGAAAAGTATACATATATAGGGAAAATTCCAGTACAGAAGATAGAATGCATCTAAACTTGTATGATTTTGTGGTAGAAACGGATTCTGGTTACTATCTCAGTTTTAGCTGTTTTTTTAATAACAGTCACATGTTATAAAAAAACGTAACTGTTTAAGGTTAGAGCTCTGACTGTTAATAACCATCATTGACAGAAGATCCGTCATATTTGAGTTTCCTGTCTGCCTCATTGCAAAATAGGTCAAGTTTAATAACCAATATCTCTGTTAATAATTATCAGAATAAAGTCATATTGTCAATTAAAGTTAGATTTATAACTTTGCTGTCTTAACCTGTAAATTTCTAGCCAGTATCATAGAAGAAACATTTTCTGAAAATTGCATGCGCGACTGGCAGAAGGGTGCTTGTGATGTAATGGTGCTTTCTTTGGATAACGGTAACCCCCACCCCAATTCCCCCAAAGTGAAGGGAGGGCCCTGATAGCTTTAAATAATTACTCCATGTCACTGTTGCAGTGTTATCAACAATTAGTGTAAAAACAATGGAAAACAATTGGAGACTGAACACCGTTATGTGGAATGAACCTTCACAGAGAATATAAACTTGATATCATATTTTTCCTGCTTTCAGAACGCGTACAGAGAATTGCGGAGAAAGAAAACTAGGTTCCAGTTCTTCTTTGTTGAAGATTATACTTGTAAGTTATTCATAAATTTTAAACCTCCATAATAATTGCAACTTTGGTGGTACAACAACATCTGACAGCAGTAGCGTGAGTGACCTTGACCTTCAAGGCAAAGGGAGATACCTGAGTGATTTATGGAATTAATTCATTTTGTTCTAACAAGCATAATTCCAAACAAATTTAATTGCACTTTCATATGTGTCGACATGAACTTATTTTTAATTCTTGCCATAACGAAATGGCTACATGCTTTTGCCAGAACTATTTTACGTCAACAGGGTCCCCTCTGGCTTATTTTTTCTTAGCGCCACCACTTGCGCCAAATGAGATAAGTTGGAGCCAAAGTAGAAAAATTGGAGCCAAATAGCTCCAGTGGAAATATACATTTATATTTACTATATTATAGAGAAAATATAATACAATTAGATATTAATTAAGGTGACAAATTGAATGGAATATATAAATTAATTGTATCTTCCATTGTAATAATATTGCAACTTTTATTAAACACTGCTTCATTGTTATCCTTTGCTACATTATCCATTAGCCATTAAGCTGTGTTATAATGAAATTTGGTCAATGTTCCTATCTATCTGATATTACCTCATTGTTTAGAGGAGTATTGAACGTTTTCTTTTTTAGTTATTGAAGTCAATTTAGAAGTATATCATAGTGAAAGCTAAAAGCACAGGTCATATGTATTCATCCAATCAAATTCTACATACAATTTTATTGAACAATTCAAAACCGGCCAATCAATTCCAGTTTATAACCAGTAATGTATATTAATGACTTCCGACCCTGGAGCCAAACACTTGTCACACTAATCTCAGAGTGGGGCATAGACAAGTGTTAATTGGTTTATTGTTCATTTTGTTATTTTCATTTTGTGCCAAGGGTAATAAAAGGATGTGTATTCAGGGCCTTCCCCAGGATTTTTTTAAGGGATAGTGGCATTTAACGCGCGAGGGTGGGGTGGGTGCGGGAGGGGGTCCCCTCTTGCATGTCGATTTTTTTTAATGTTTTGAAGTAAAATATGGGTTTTGGCATACACCTGACACATTTAAAACATCTTTTAAATATATCTACCAGTCTGCCATAGATAGTACATGTATGACCATTTTTTTACTGTTTTTTTTTGTTTTTTTGGAAAAAGATGATACCTCAACTTTATACATCGTTTCCTTTGCTGTTCTAGAATTTTTTTTATCTTGTAAACACTTCATTTGAAGTTAAGCAGGAGTAATTATGTTATTTTTAAGAGAATAACATTTGAAAAAAAACCACTTGAAAACGCAGTGTCGTGTTTTTTAAGCATCCGAAATAAGGACTATCCGGATTTACATCAACTTTTTACGCTGACATTGTCTTACAATAACTTAACGTCCAAGTCATGTTTACTGCATAAAGTCATTAGCGTTTTCGGAAAAAAAAGGTAGGAAACGGTTATACATATAAGTTCATTTAAATGTTATAAAATTGCTGTCTTTATTCATAATTAATCGTTTTAGTTTGAAACACGAAAACACGGAAGCAAATTCAAAACCGGAAGTAACCTAAATTTATAATCTACAACCCCGAGATTCTTATAATTTTATGTGGTTATCGAATAATTTGCGTTTGTGAGATTATTTTATCATCATTATCCATTTAAAATCGATATAAAATGGATGGAGGCACGTTAATTCAACGCTACAATAAAATATAACATAAGTAAATTGTTTTCACATTTAATGACGTAATAAGTTTACAGGTCATGTACGCATGGTTGAATTCTTGAATTAGACCCTTATCACGGAGGTAATTAACACCTCTGCCCCTCTAATCCTTATGAAAACACTCCAATCAGGAGCTAAGGACGTATGCTTGTCAGGAGTTTATGTCTCAAGGCATTATTTGGTCAGATATGTCATTAATTAACACTGGGAAATGCATGTTTTGACCCACTTTTAAGGGATCGCGGCACGGTTTTAAAGGGTCGCGGTCAGATTAAGGATCGTGGCATGTCTGTTTCAAAAGTTAAGGGATCGCGGCGGCGCTACGCCATAAATGGCTGGGGAAGGCCCTGGTATTATTGAAAGGCCTTGATCTTGTTTCATTTTTGGTGTTTGGTGACAACTTTTTTTTGTGTGTATATTTTTTTTTGCTAAAGTCATTTTCGCCAAATGTTAAAAGTTAGAGCCATTTTGATAATTTCTTCTTATTTGGCTCCATTGGCAATGCCCAGAGGAGACCCTGGTCACATAGTGTCACAGCTGTATGTAATGCACCATTTATTAATCAAACATTTTTAAAAGGACACACACGTTTGATCTAGTATCACAATTTTCAACTTGATTTTTTGGCCTGGTTGCATCAGTGTATTAGGCAGAAATTCAAGAACTGGGTGTGCAAATATGTCAGCAGGGTGTGCAAAATAAGTTGCTAACACGCGCCAATTCGTGACAAGTGGGTGTCACTGGGGTGATTTATTTTTACAGATAAAGGTGAAAAAAATGCCCTGGAACTTATACAGAGAATAAACGTGATATCTTATTTTTCCTTCTTGCAGAACGTGTACAGAGAGATTTTGAGAAAGGAAACCAGTTTCCAGATCTTCTTTGTTGAAGTTTATACTTGTAAGTTATTCATCAATTTCAACATCTGACAAAGTCACAAAGCAATAGCGCATGTGACCTTGACCCTCCAGGCAAAGGGAGATACCTGAGTGATTTATGCAATTAATTCACTTAGTTCTGTCCCTTAAATAACGAGCAGAATTTCAGACAAATGTTGTATTGCACTGCACTTTCATGTGTGTCGACATGAAATTATTTTTAATTCTATCATAAGGAAATGGCTACATACTTTTGTCAGAACTATTTTACGTCACATAGTGTCATAGCTGTATGTAATGCAGCATTTATTAATACATTTTTAGCTCGACTATTCGAAGAATAATAGAGCTTACAAGTGTAATCACCCCGGGGTTGGCATCGGCCTCCTACATCAAGGTTTGCGTGTAAGCTGTGTTTACAAGTCTGTATCTCTTTACATTTATTATCCTAGCACAACCAAATTTGGCCATGGGCTTCCTTAGAGCATTATTTTTAAGGGCTGCATAAGCAATTTTGGTTCCTGTAACCCATGGGCTCCCATGGAACCCAAATTCTGATGTTTCAAATTTTGCGTGTAAGCTGTGTTTACAGGTCTATATCTCTTACATTTCTTGTCCAAGCTGAACTTAATTTTGGAATTGTTTCCTTATAGTATGTTGTAAAGGGTTGGATAAGTAATTTTGTCTTCTGCAAATTCTGGGCTCCCATGGAACCCAAATTGTGATGGCCCATAAAGTGTGGAATAAAGGCAGATCTAGGTTTGCATGTAAGCATGTATATATATATCTATAATTTTGGTTTGGGATTTGGCCTCTTATTCATAATTCTCCCATATTGGGGCATGGGCTCCCTCCTCCCCCACCCCCTCCCACCCACTTCCACACTATTTTTTTTTAACATTTTTATGTGTTTTAGTCAATTCTTACGCATATATGTTGCCCCCTCCCCCCATCCCCGCCTCTCACAACTGCCCTCACCTCCCCCCACATCCCCCAACCCACTCCTGCCTCTCATCCTGCTTCCCCAAACTTTTAACAGATTGTTAATATCAATGAAAGCTGGGACAAGTTCGAAAACCAGCCGGATCGGAATAGTAAAAGCGGAGTTGTGGCCCTGGGTTTAGTTAAAAATGCTATATTTTGCCTCGTTAAGACGATATGGCTTTCATTTTTCATCCGATCTTTACCAAACTTTACCATCTTGTTAATATCAATGACAGCTCGGATAAGTTCGAAAAACAGACAGATCGGACCAGTAACAGCGGAGTTATGGCCCTTGATTTTCTGAAATATGCTATATTATGGGCCTGCATTTGGCCAGATTTCATCGAAATTTCTTAGGGATGATCAGTACCAAGCCTAGTTGTACATATCGTCACTGTGTTCCGGTGGAATGATTTTGGCGGAGTTATGTCCCTTTAAAGGTTTTAATACACAAACTTTGTCCTGACTAGTTCTCCTGAACCCCTGGCCGGATGTAAATGAAACTTTTTAGGGATGGTCAGTTCCAGGTGTAGTTATGCAAATCTTTGCCGTTTTCCGGTTGAATGATTTTGGCAGAGTTATGGCCCTTTAAAGGTTTTAATACACAAACTTTGGACTATTCTCCTGAACGTCTCCCCACATTTCAACGAAACTTTACAGGGATAATCAGCACCAAGCTTAGTTGTGCATATCATCGTCGCATTCCGGTTAACATATTTTTGGTGGAGTTATGGCCCTTTAAAGGTTTTTGATACACTAACTTTGTTCTCCTGAACGGCTGGATTTTAACGAAACTTGACAAGGATGATCAGTCAGGGCTTTTTTACCTTATATAACAGAGGCCTGTAAAGGGCCTCTTCCCAACAGAAAATTGGACTGTTTTTTCCCAACTGTGGCAGAAATATTTCCATATCGGAAAACAGCAGTCTCTCAGAATTTGAGAAAAAGCATGAATTCTGCAGTGTGTTTTTGTCTGCTAAGTAAATTCCGACTTGGAAAAGTTAATAATTATGGTAAATAATGGATGACAATATAAATAAAGTATATTAATGTCATATTTACTGAATTAATGAAACCTTGTATTTTTCCCAAAATGAGAAATAAGCGCGTTCTGTTTTCCCAAAATGGACAGGCCTGGGCCTCTTCCCAATTTTGTGGAAAAAAGCCCTGTCAGTATCAAACTTAGTTGTGCACATCATCGCCATATTCGGGTTGAATGATTTTTGTCAGAGTTATGGCCCTTTAAAGGTTTTAATAGAGAAACGTTGTCCAGATTAGTCTGTTCTGAACTCCTTGCTGGATTTCAACGAATCTTGATGGGGATGATCAGTACCAAGCCTAGTTGTACCTATCATTGCCGTGTTCTGGTTGAATGAATTTTGGAAGAGTTATGGCCCCTTAAAAGTTTTGATACACTAACTTTGTACAGACTAATTCTCCTGGGCCTCTTGTGGTCAATGTTTTTCACATATATCTGTGTTGTTTTGGTAATTTCTTACACATAGCTTCTAACCTGTTGCCCACTCCCACACACTACCACCCCTCCACCCCACCACTCGAAACTCAATTTTTTAAAATTATTTCTGTATTGTTTTTGTCAATTCTTACACATAGATATTGCCCACCCACCCCCACTCCCACCATTCGAAATATTTTTATTTTGTTTTACCATATTTCTGTGTTGTTTTGGTCAATTTTTACATAGCTTCTTACACATACATGTTGCCCTCCCCACCCCCAGCCTCTCCCCCATCCCCACTCAAAACTTTTTTTTTTTACATACTTTGTGTTGTTTTGGTGAATTCTTACACATATATGTTGCCCTCACGGTACACTACCCCCAATCCCTCCCACCATCCTCCCTGCCTCTCCTCCACCCCCACCCCGCACCCTACTCAAAACTAGATTAATTTTTTTTAACGTATTTCTGTGTAGTTTTGGTCAATTCTTACACATAGTTATGTTGTGCCCCCAGCCCCACCCCACATTGTTGTAGCCTTGTTTTCTGATGTTATATACTAGCTATAAATTTAAAGCGACACTCAACAATTTTGATACTAGTCCAGCATCACAATTTTCAACTTGATTTATTGGCCTACAGTCAAACCTGGTCATCTGACCACCTTGTTTAAGCGCCCACCTGCCATAAGCGACCACTTTGAAATTTCGCTATTAATTGATACTGTATTAAGCGACCACCTGTCTAACGCGACCAACAACTTCATATTATCATACCAAAAGACCGATTTTATGATCAATTGCGACCGCCATTATTTTTCTTCAGAAAATCAAACTGAAAAAAACAAAAAGTTTAGCTATCGGTAATTCACACAGAAACGAGATAAAACATAAATTCAACAATGACCTAATTAGCCTTTGTAATCATCCCCCAGTAGGAGATATCAAATATAAGTACCAGTTAATAAGTTACCTATACCATTTATCACCTTCGAATGATTGAAAGGTTGAATTATTCATTAATATTCATAAGTTTATTTTTATATGAAGATGTGATTGGTCAATACTGTTCAAGTGCCCTCATTAATATTTATGAAGTTATATTTATACGACGTAGTGATTGGATAACATAATCATTTGTTTATATCATGTGATGGCAACGGTAATATATTTACTCGCTATCTATTTTTAACATATATATATATATATATATATGAAATTATACAGGTTACCTAAAATTTAAAGCATTCATTTTAATACATGTACGTACATCGGTACATGTACATGTATTTCTCTTCAAAAATAATCGAACCAGGTTAGACCCTGTTTTAAGAGACCACCTGTATTAAGAGACCACTTTTGGTCTTTCCCCTGAGCGGTCTCTTAATCCAGGTTTGACTATATATTTAAGTAAAATATTCTAACATTTTGAGCTTTCAATTTTTCTTTGTTTTTCTGCTATAGGTTTAGATAATTACTGCATGTCATTGTTAGCTTAGACTTATTTATTAGTCACCCATGGGTCCCGGTGGGGACTATAGGTTTGCACCCTGTCTGTCCGTCCGTTCTTCCGTAATGCTTGTCCGGGCCATATTTTCAATACTACAAGACTTTGCGATATCAAACTTAGTATGTGGATACATCTTGGGATAGCGGTGTTTCGCATACCAAAATAAGGTCACTGTGACCTCTGTCATAGAAAATGCTTGTCTGGACCATATTTTCAATACTATAACACTAAGAGATACCAAACTTGGTATGTGAATACATCTTGAATACATCTTCGGATAGCGATTAGTCTTGTACCAATATAATGTCAGACCTGTGCCCTCTGTCATAGTAAATGCTTGTCCGGGCCGTATTTTCAATACTATAATACTTAGAGACACCAAACTTGGTATGTGAATACATCTTGGGATAGCGGTGTGTCACATACCAAAATACCACATATCACTGTGACCTTGATCTTTGACCTCCATCATAGAAAATGTCTGGAAAACGTTTGTCTGGGCCGGTTTGGGACTATAGATTGCCCTGCAATTCTTGATGCTCTTGTTTTACATTGATTGTAACGAACGCGCTCTGAACTTATTTTAATCACTCTCAATGTTTTCCTGGGAAGAACCAGTTCTAAGCAAATGCAGATAAAGTGTCTTGCTCAGGGACACAACACATATAGTTATGACGGGGATCGAACCCACGACTTTTGAATCATGGGTCCAAGACTCTACCACTAGACCACAGTCTAGTCTCTGTCATTGTTGCAATGTAATCAATAATTAGTATTAGTGTAAAAGCAATTTCCTTTGACCTATTCCAAGAAGTATTAGCAGTGACGCAGATTAATTGGAAAACAAACACTGTTATCTGGAATGAACCTATACAGAGAATAAACATGATATCATATTTTTCCTTCTTTCAGAACGTGTACAGAGAAAGAAAACCAGGTTGCAGTTCTTCTTTGTTGGAGATACATGTGTAAGTTATTCATAATTTTACTTTGTATGTGTTTAGCTCTACTGATCAAAGATCAGCAGAGTTTATGCCATGGTGTGTCAGTGCTCACACTGGCCATTTTAAATTAATAGCCACACATTTTTTAGTTAAGAAAATAATAGCCAACTTTAATGCGTAAGAAAATTAGATCAGTCGCAACATGGACCTCCTTAGCTCGTCAAATTGTTTCTATACTCTTCCCCACCCAACCTCTAGGCAACCTATTTGCTATATAATATAACAACTAGACCACAACATGACTTACTTCTTTCATTTCAATAATTATTTTATATTTTATTATTAAACATTAGGGAATGTCTATGTTACAGTGACTTAAGTTAGTTGAAAAGGTAATCGGCTAAAAAAAATTGACTCTGAATGGGACACGTTTCTTACAATTAAATTGTTAAACCTTATATTTAGGGAGAAACTCCTGCTGCAAATTGTGTGTAGTTTGAGATAATTTCTTTCAACACATGAATCAATTCACGCACAATGTTTTATTACCTGTAAAACACTTACCAGCAGCAAAAAACGTATTAGTTTATATATTTAAAATCTGTCGACCGCCATTTTGAAAGTCTGTTTTGGTCACGTGACCTTCTTTTGTGCAATTAAAAAAGATTTTTGAATTACAAAATTGAGCTTCTTTTTATCACTAGAAATATTTAAACAATAATTCAATCACTAAAGATTGACTTTTAATTTTAATTGAAAGGTAACTAAAGGAAAACAAAGATAAAACTGTCACATGATCAGTCACATGACACGATCTTTTCAAACTGAAAGTAGAACTTGCAAAGGATTCATTGATTGGTTGATAGTACATGTACTGAACAATAAACAAGAAACATTCTGATTGGCTGCATTTATAATTAGAACTTTCAATGGCTGTCACAACACCAGCTGTGTGTAATAAGGTGTGATATGCAATTAGCAAATTAACAGCACTAATTGGCTAACGACTTCACGGGTGACCTGGGGAATGAGAGGGATTAGAGGATGTTTATTAGGGTCATCTGGATAATTATGGCCTAATCTACTGGTAGTCAGTTTTATAATGGGTAACATAGGCAGTATTTTTTTCAACAATACCGATTATCCGACAACGAAGTGCCAATTAAGGGAATTAACAACTTTTACAAGCGATAATTGATAAGCGCGTGGCGACATCACAGGGGGCGTGAACGGATTATGTAATGTTTATTGCGATCATTTATTACTTGGGGTGTCAAACAGACAATTATACGAAAAATTTATAAAATAAAAAAATAAAAAATAAATTAAATAAAATAATCGCCATTTCTTGTCGACATTTCTTTAAAATAATCGACAGTATTACAAAATAATCGCAAATGGCGACCATGGCGTATGGTAGCGTGAGCACTGGTGTGTCGTCCGTCTGTTGTCCGTCCGTTTTTTGTAGCGACTACTCCTCTGAAACTACTGAATGGATTTTCAGGAAATTTTACAGGAATTTTGGCCATGGTGTCAAGTTGATCCTAGCAAAAATTCAGGTTGATGTGAAATCCTAGATGGCCACCAAAGCTAGAAATAGATTTTTAAAAAACAAGTTTGTAGCGATTACTTATTGTAAACTATGAGTGATATTTTTCTAAAATGATCACCATGACATGTTGTTGGTCCTTGTCGAAAATCGATTTTGATTCATCATTAAACACATGGCTGCCAGCGGCCATCTTCATTTACATATAGAGTTTATATATGGTAAAAACTTGTAGAGACCACTCCTCTGAAACTACTTATAGGATTTTTATGAAACTTAACAGAAATGTTGCTTTTGGTGTCTATTTCGTCCTTGCAAAATTTCAGGTTGGTCAAAAATTTAAGATGGCCACCATGTCTAAAAATATTAAAAAAGCAAATTAAAAGTGAGGGCTGTTCCATTAAAACATACATGGGACCCCAGGAATGCATTTTGAAATTGGAACACCCACCCATAGATGCAAAATTGAGTTTAAAGAACCAATTTTTGGAAAATCGGGTTCATTACATTGCCTTCCTGGGGTCCTGGGCATGTCTTAATGGAAAAGCCCAGACTACTTAGGCCAAATAAAATTATACCTGAGTTAACTGTAACCCGACCGACCCGCTGAAAACACCCCCGAATCATTTTTTTTTTATTGAAAAAAAAAATATATTTTTTAATAATTATGTTCACGCTATCACTGCCGACTCATGTGCTCATTGTCCTGCTGTTGGAACTGACCCTCTTCCGGACTTGCGAAAAATAAATTAAACTGTTTTACCCCTTTGCAATAATTGCAAGTGATTGGGAAAAGATCCAGTTGTTGCCATGCCTTTTGGGAAACAATAACACATGTATACACAATAATGAATTACATATTGTTATCTATTGTAGTTTTTAAAATACCACATTTTCCCATTCATCAAAGCTCATCGCCACCTTAAATTAACTTCGCCAAAAAATAAAATAAAAAAATAAAATAAAATAAAATGCCTACCTACCTACCCAATTTTTTTCAGCAATGTTACAGTAAACACAGGTATAATTTTATTTGGCCTTATTCAAAACTATAAGTATTATTGATATGGAACTTATTCTAAAATGAACAGCATCCTTGTTGAAAATTAATTTTGATTCGACATTAAACATGGCAGCCAGCAGCCATCTTTGTTGACATGTACCGGTACTTCTCAAAATTTGTTAAGGATCACTTTTATTCTTCCATATAATTTATTAGAAATTAATTCTTAGTAACGATAGTAATTTCATTGATACTTCAACAATTCCACATTTTGAATCAATTCATGAGATCACGTGACAATACACTGCCCTAAATAATGTCATGTTAAATAGAAATAATGCTATTTATTTCACAAGAAATTTAGACAGCGAAAAAGTGATCCTAAGCAAATTTTGAGTAGTACCGTAAAAAAACTTGTGACTATTGCTCTGAAACTACTTCACAGGAATGCTAATGCCGCCCCAGCCATTTTTATTTCTTCCAAAAAAAAATCTGAAAAGTATATGTGCCTGAAAGTATAAAACACTATTACAAATGTGTTTTCTATCTTGAAAGTGCCTAGTAGTAAGTGTTCTATTTTTGCCAAGGCAATATTCCATTTGTAGTATAAAGTAAAATTTAAAATTTTACCGCCCCATTTTAAAATAAATTTGGATGATAAACTAGCAATTAATTTATTATGGCCTTAGTATAATATATTTCGTACAGTTTATCCGTTCTGTAAGTGGTGCACTTGTAATTTTAAGCTCTACTGCAGAGCTATTGGGATGACGTGTAGTCCATCGCCCGTCTGTAGTCCGTTAACTTTTGCCTTGTGGACACTCCAGTCCCTTCATTTTTCATGCGATCTTAACCAAACTTGACCAAAGTCTTTATATCAATGAGCGCTCGGATGAGTTCGGAAACCGGCTAGATCGAATTGGTAACCCCAGAGTTACTGCAGTTGAATTAGCGAAACATGCTATATTTTGCCTTGTGAACACTCTAGCCCCTTCATTTTTCATGCAATCTGAACCAAACTTTATATTAATGAGAGCTTGTATGAGTTCGCAAACCTGCAAAATCAGCTTAGTAATACCAGAGTAACTGCCCTTGAATTAACAAAAAATGCGATATTTTGCCCTGTGAACACGCGAGCACATTCGTTTACTATTCGATCTTTACCAAACTTATACATATTGTTAATACCAATGACAGTGCGAACAAGTTCGAAAATCAGCCAGATTGGATCAGTAACACCAGAGTTATGGCCCTTGCTTTGCTGAAAAATGCCATTGTCTGCCTGGTGAACACTTCAGGACCTTCATTTATTATTTGATCTTTACCAAACTTGCACATTTTGTTAATATCAATAAAAGCTGGGACAAAAAGTTAATAAACCAGCCAGATCGGATCAGTAACACCGGAGTTGTGGCCTCTAAATGGGTGCAACTTTGGGGACCTGAAGTTGCAGTAATGTACTGTTTCAGAGTTTTTGCTCTACATGGGAACAACTAGGGGAACTTGAAGTTAGTAATTTGTTTGACTAGACTGCCAGTTTGCTCAGGGTTTTGTCATGTTTGCCACAATTTACCCCCCATCCCCAAACACAGACTCCATATAGCCAGTAGAGCGATAATGGCCCTTGGGCCTCTTGTTGTTAAATGATTTTTGATACAGTGCCACCTATACACAAAGTTTGTCATTTTAACAGTTTAAAAATCAGTCTCCATAAAAAAATAAGTTTTTTTACGTATTAGTCTACTGTCTATAATTATTTCACCAATGTAAAAATTGTATTTTTTTCCAGATTGTTTATATCCAAGCTCGAAAACCAGCCAGGTAGATCAGTAACACCAGACTTAGGCACCTCAAGCTTTATTTAGCCTATTCTTCATCAAGATGTCAGCCAACATTCTGTTTTATTTCATCCTGAACCTTTATTGTTCATATAGTATTTAAAATACTTCCATTGTTATTGTACATGTGTTTCTTTAAAATGTGCTTCTTTGATTGATAAGGAACTACATGTATATGATACTGTAAACAAAATACAACCTACTCTGCTATCGATATTATCCGAACATCATAATGTCTGATATTGCTTTAAAATTTAAGTCTGCTTTTCAAGCTGGTGATATGTGTGATGTAACTTTAGAATTGGAATCTAAAAATTGTATTAAATGCCACTCTATTATATTGTGTTTAAACGCATCATTTTTTCGGACGAGGCTGGATGAATTATGGCAAAAGGCTGACTCACCTCAGTTAATTGATTGTAGCATGTTTCCTGATGAAACTGTTGCATCAATGATTCACTTCATGTATGGAACTGATTTTCCTGTTAATATTATTAATGTTGAGAAGACACTTCAGTGCTGTGATTATTTTTTGTTTGACGAATTGAAAAATGTGTGTGTTGCATTTTTGATTGAAAGTATATGTAGTAAAACAATCTTTTTTATACTGCAGACTGCCTTTACTTATTTACTTGGTGCTGTCAGTGATCACTGTTTACTGTTTATTGACAGCAACATAGATGTTATTTTGTGTGACCATGAACATTTTTACTCTCTTCCGATGAATTTAGTCATTGAAATTATTTCACGTGACACTTTGTCTGTTCAAGAGGAATTTCTCTTTGATCATCTACTGGACTGGGTTGATGCCCAAGATTCAGACCCAGCAGTTTTATGGGAGAAATTGTATCCCCATATCTGTTTTTTAAACATGAGTGTTGAATACTTTGTAAGTAAATGTATTCCCCAGGACTTTGTTCCGAGTGATTTATGCAATAAGATTTTACTGTATCTGTCTTGCGAAGATAATGTAGAATTTCCAGATATACCATTTAAACGTGACAGATCTGTATCTGATATTAATGGAATTGTACAGGTTAGACGTTTCTATAAAATATCGAGTGAGCCATCTTGGCAGAATGATGCAATGAATGGCGACCGGATTATTATGTCTTCTGATGATATAAAATTAAAAGCAGTGTCTTTATTTGGTAAATCTGGAAGTTCTTTTATTTTTAGCCTATCTTTACATCAGACAGCTGATGGCAGTTTGCTTCAAAGGTGTAAGACTAGGCTTGATTTTACAGCTGATGTCGGTACCTTAGCCTTTAAAGAAGCAGTCACTTTAAAAGCGGGAATTAAATACACATTAGTTTGTATGAAGGGGGATGGGTTCACATTTTTTGGGGTGAATGGCTTGTCATCAAACGTCATTAGGAAACGTCATACTTGTGTTACAATAAATTATGAAAATCCTATCATAGGTAAAACAACAGTGTCTGAAGGACAATTTGAGGGATTTTTCTTTCTGTAATTTTCTACATGAAGCAAACTACCATCAGCTGTAAAAATGTTATTCAGTTGATATTAAATTTACATAATTATATCAGAATGATCGTTAGTCAATGGTGTAACTTGGTTATGTATTTTTAGGTTAATAAAGTTTTTTTGTATTATTTTTTTCAACAATAACTCAGAAGTTATTTTCAGATATGGCTATGCATTAATTGCCTTCTATTTTTAGCATGACTATTTGAAAAATAAGAGAGCTTATGTAATAACGTCGGTGTCCCACATAAAGGATAAAGTTTTCACGTCTTCGTCTCTTACATTTCTTATCCTAGCACAACCAAATTTGGCCATGGGCTTCCTTATAGCATTATATAACGGGCCGTTTAAATAATATTTATTCATATTCCATATATGGTAATTTGAAACTATGACGTCATAGTTTTCAAAATGGCGGCTCCCATATCTTTTTTAGAACAACCTTCAAATGATTATGGTCATATCTTTTTTGTTTGTCATCCGATTTTGATAATTCTTTCACGCTTTTCCCAGTTTTTCAGAAGTCCATACAAGAGATTGTTTGGCTGTGTTGCTACATTCTCTTTAACTTATTTGCCATTAGTACACAAGCTCTTAAAAATGGTACATATTACATAACAAAATGGAAATTAATTCACTTTAAGGAAAGGTATTTATGGAGCAATTATTATTCCATTAGCTGGTCATCTTTTCTTTTGAAAGGATTTCTTGCCGGGGTTTAATTTGCTAAGCAACTCACTGCTTCTAATTATGAAGAAATCCTCTTTTAAGAAATGAACAACAACAAGAGTAATGAACTCTTACTGTAGTTATTTTAAAAATAATGAGTATCAAGTTACTGATCAAGGGGTCTTGTTCATTGCTCAGTGAAACTAAAATTGAAACACAGTGAGATTGTTTGGACTGGTGCATCTTTTAGATCACCTTTAGTTTATATAAAAGTTGTACTTGACCTTAACGAATCAATATATACCACTCGGTTTTATTGTGTCGCCCACATAGCATGGCAGACACTTAGGGATCACTTTGTCCATCGTCGTTCCTCACACTTTAACCTGTAACCTAAACTTGTACATCACATAAAAATTATTTGACCTTTGTTCATTAAACTTCACACACATCTTTATCTTAACCCAAGTAATTTTGTTGCACATGTCCAATTAGTTAACTTTCATTTCGGCCGAGTTACGCCACATTTCATAAAACTTTAACCTACAACCTAACCAAGCTCATAACTGGACATAACTTGAAAAGTATGTGACCTATGTTCATTTCGTCATTTTTTTATCATGCTCATTCAAGGTCTTCATGAGGAAATGAGGAAACGTGGCTCCATCATAAATTGAGTGTCTACAACAGAATTTGTTGCATTTCTGCAGGTTAGAAGGTTCGAGGCCCATTCTCCATATTTATCTAGATGTAAATGGAGGATGAGTCTGGTATGTTCATCTCTGTTTGGCGTCATATAACCTTTCTTGTGTTGGCCCTAAAACCCCAATTACCCTGACTCATTTTGGCAGAGTAAGGCCCTTTTTTTATAAAACTTTAACCTGCAATCTGAAATAGCTCATAACTTGGCAAAATATGTTTTGACATGTTCATGAAACTTTATACTATATATCCCTATCAATTGTGTGTGTGTGTGTGTGTGTAATTCTAAGGTTTATAGTCCCTCCGCCAACGAACACGTCATAATATCCCTATCAATTATCCAATGCAGATTTATGCCCGTCTTCAAACTTTATAGTTAGATTGTACTTGCTGAAATAATTACAAGTGTTCTGTGGAACCTCTTTCTAGTAATAGCTGTACTGGCCAAGAATGTTCACAACAGGATATGCTGCAACTGCAGTTCTGCATGTAGGAATATTCTAGGCCCATACTGCAGATTTTTTATCTAGATTTAAATGGATGAGTGATCCTTGAATGTTCATTCCTGTTGTATAACCTTTGGTGGCTGTAAAACACCATTTCAGCTGAAATAGCCGAGTTTTCTGCCATTAATTGGTAAACATGCTTGATTTTGCCTTGTGGATACTGTAGCCCCTCAATTCTGTATTTGCTCATCACAAAATGTACACAGTAGTTATACATCAATAAGTTTTCAGATGAGTTCTTGAACCAGGCATATTAGACTGCTATTGTGTTATCTGCCCTTAAGTAACCAATGTTCTAAATTTTTCATTGTTGCTAATATTATGTAGTAGTTATATGTATATATCGTTCAGATCTCGAATGAGTTCTTGAACCAGCCATACTTGATTAGAAATAACTGAGTTAACTGCCCTTCAGTTGGCAAAAATTATTAATTTTGCTTTGTGGCCACTCTAGTACATTTGAAACTAATACGAAGTAATTATGTATTGAAAGGATCGTGGACAGTTATTGAACCAGATCTTCTAGATCACTAGTGAATTACAGATGCAAATGAGGACTGAATCACTGTGTGTGTGTACAATAGAACATTTAGTCCCAATTGTTTGCACAGTATATCGTACAATACGTTCAGACACCTTAAATATTTATCTATTATTTGAAATGGTACTTTATAAAATGCATGTTAGAAACGTTACATTTGTTTGGAAAGCCGCAGGGGACCCTGCAATTCTAATTATTTTTGACTATATGTTTAACTGAATTACTATAATCAACACTTCTACGATTTCGGAAGGTTATAATTATATAATTGACAACATTGAAGTGAAACTATTATGTCGTAGGTGTGTTACGTGATAAATAGAACCTTACATTCGTGACTGTGTATAACTGACTTTAACTCATTGGATAAAAAGATAGGATAGACGACAGAGCCTCGTATCCTATAATGTTATCCAACTTGTGTCTCAAAATCAGTAATACACTGTCACGAATGTAAGATCCGTTTTATTTTTATGATTTTGTAATACATTTCAAGGCTTGTTAAGGTGTTAGTTGTAATAACGATACTGTATGTAGTATTATGTTTGCAGGCAGCATTGTTTTGTTAGCTGAATGGAACAAGATTTATACATTTTGTTAGATGCTCCTAATGAATCAATGATTTGTGCTTTAGAAATGACATGGTTGCAAACAAAGATAAAAGTAATGTTATTCATTTTCATAAACCATATTTAAATACAAGTTTATATTTTATGGTTGGGATAGTAGATAGGAATACTTATCTATAATTACTTTTATCAGAATGTTCAGTTGATATTACATGTACAGCCAAATTTGTGGCACAAAGTGCTAGTTCAGATCTTTGTCTATTAAAGGCGCTGGTGGTCTCCTGTTTGATGTATAGTATACAACTATCTACTTCTGTTGAGGTTAATGGTTAAAACTATTCATCCAAGGGAGTGACTATTGACCCGAACTATTGACCCGAAGCAGTAAACTTATGACCGAGACAAACTGCTGAGGGTTAATGGTCATTCCGGAGATGAATAGTTTTTAACTATTTACTGAAAC
This sequence comes from Cyrtodaria siliqua, assembly GCA_037043455.1. NCBI lineage: Eukaryota > Metazoa > Mollusca > Bivalvia > Adapedonta > Hiatellidae > Cyrtodaria > Cyrtodaria siliqua. The sequence goes on along the minus strand of JAWPHD010009447.1, from coordinate 83,747 downwards.
AGAAGTAGATAGTTGTTTTATTATATTGAATCGTATAAACTCCATTTCTTTGGTTACTTTTTCCTTACTTGTTTACATGCATGACGTCACGTCATGGGAAAGCGTAACATCATTCTCAGACTACTGACCTGCAAAAAAGACTATTGACTGCAAAATCAGATTGAACCGAATAGGAAACATTCTAAAGGCAATAGTTCATACTAATGACTTTCACGTGACTGCCTTTTAGCCAACTTCTGCATTGCCGGGGGAAAATGGGTTGGGAACCATACTTTGACAGGCAATGGTATTGGGTCTGCAGGAACTTTGTAACAATATCTTGCAAAAATGCATTACGACTAGGGCGCATTGCAATATGGACTGCATCTAAAGCTTGATAAAGTTGTAGAAACTGGTTTTATAATGTAACACTACACATTAATACAGATTTACATACATAGCATTAGACTTCTAATTCTTTATTTTTAGTCTGTTTTGTTTAAAAATATTTAGGCGTTATGTTAGGTGTAAAAATATAAGAGGTCTTTTTTCAGTTATCCTACTTTTAACCTCTATTTTTGAGAGTACATTCATGTTGATTTTACTTTTCTTTTTTTTTTCAATGAGCTCTTATCTCAGAAACTGATTGACAGAAACTTTACACATGTATTCACTATTATAACAGGAACCCGTACAAACAAGTACCATAACTTCGTTGCGAATTTTACAGAATTATGCTCCGTTTTCAACTTTGTTGCTCAATAAATAGACGAGGTCTAAAAAAAAATAATAGCGTACTGCCATCCGACAGCTTTTGTTTATTATTTTTATAATATGCTGTATATTAATTCAATTCAATACCCATTTTATTCTCTAAGTCATATAAAAATGATAATTCAGTATGCTATTGTAAAAGGTTTCAATTTTGTTATATTGTAATGTCTCGTATTGATAGGTTATTAGAATTGTATTGGACATCTGAACGAGTGCATATATCCAATACAAATCTAATACTAGTAACCTTTTTATTGCATACACATTTTTTATGTAAAATGGAATAATTCGAACAAAACAGTTGGTTTAATTCAACATTTAATTTTCATCACACATTTAATTAAAACAAATATACCATAGTAACATCGTGGGAAGTTTTCACAATGAAACGGATACTATAATGTTTACATCACATGACAAACTGCCTATGACATGAACTGCTAATTGCAGCAATCCTTAAAGAGGATGCAACATATTAGTTCCAGTATAATGATTTTAGAACACATCAATAAGAATAGTCACTACGGGCGATTATTGACGTTTCCTGTTAATTCCTGTTACACTGAAAGTAAAGGGAGCTTGTATCTAAATAAATGTAAATATTTAGTGGCAGATATACTGTTAGATGCAATTTTGTTATATACAGATAGAATAAGATATATTATGTGTGTGTGTGTGTGTGTTGAACGTTGATACGATGAAGATAAAGATTAGAACTCTAAATAGATTATATTATTTTATAATTGTATGAAGATTGCATTGCCCGATTGTAAAATATAGCTTTGATAAACATTCAGATATTACATACCTAAGCAGTATCACAGAAATAAAAGAAAAAACACAATATGTGGTTGTTGCGTGTTGTCCATTCCATATTTTATCAAAATTATTTCAACTCGAGTTCTATCAAATCGAGGTCTTGCAAGACCAGCTGCATCTGGAGTACAATACTTTATTGATGTCATGCTTTATAATACAATAGTATTTGGCAAAAATTATATGATGTCCTGTACTAAACCTTCTCGACTCTCACCGCTATAGGTTCGAATTTCACTGTGACCTCGACTTTGTCAAGTTGGACAGTGTCGATTCTTACGGAAGGTATACAGTACTGGTTCTATCGCCAAAAAATGGGAGGTCTGCTTCCATTACAAAAATATCAACAGTCATAATTATAGCCTAAAATGTGCTGAAAATGACACAATACCCCATTCAACAAGCCATCATGAAACGTCAGTGGTACATTGCCCTTGGTGAGAGAATGAACCCTATTGCTGTGTCGCCTGCCTAACATGGCAGACACTTAGGGATCATTTTTTCCATTGTCATCTCTATTCATCCCTTTAACCTGCATCCTGACTTTAAAGGCACACACGGCAATCTTGAGTGTTTAACTTGATTTTTTAAACACTCGTGGCGTCCGGTTAATTTTTCTACATTAATTGCATTTGTTCAGTCATTAATATTAATATTATAAGAATAGTATACTTAATTGTTTTTGCATATTACTAACTGTTGATTACATTTCACCAATAATATATTCAAATCTATGATAGAATAACGACAAAACTTAAAAACTTAAAAACTTAAATGGTATTTAAATATATGCAAGCAGGTTTAAAGTCAAAACAGATACCGGAACTGGATAAATGAATCAAGAGGCTAATTGTAAAGACTTCAAGATCGCCATGTGTCCCTTTCAAAGTATTTGACCTTGTAGGTTGCCATGACTTCCTGGAAATATGCATTCTGTGTGATAACTTTAAAAGCATAAAACGCACTGTCCTGAAATGTTATAGGCACTTTGCCCTTGGTCAGAGGAACCATAGTGTTTTTGGGATCAGTAGGTCAAAGTTTAAGGTCACCATTACCTCATGGAAATTGTAACTTCAAAAGCATAACACCCACCTCAAAGTCATGAAAACATGCATTATGTATTGTCATCAGGCCACATTGACCTGACAAGGAACCAACACTTTAAGTGCTGTAATTTGTAACTATTGCACCTACAATCCTTAACGTTACAGAAATGGTTTTGGGGTTTAAATTAAAAAGAAAAAGACCACAGTAGTCTGTAGTCCAATATGACCCGCATGGACGTCCTTTTAATATATATTTGTTTATTAAATAATTCCAGCAAGCCAAATAAACTAATGCATGTATGGTGCAAATCTTGTAGAAACTGGATTGTTTGAAGACCAAATGTGAATGTGTCTGCTAACATTCAGGTTACTTGATCCTTAAGCTGTTTGGTTCATCTCTTCTGTGCTGCTAGGTGAAAATGATATGGCAGGGTAACAATGACTACTTCCTCCAATGATGCCGCAGTGGTTTCAGATTGGTTTTGGAGTTTTCATGGCTGGAAATAAATTATAGATGTGCAGAAGTTTTAATAAAACTCATATCACAGTATTTAAAGATAAGGGGATGAAGAATTGCAATAGCACATAATGAAGGCTAATTACAAGTGAGCAATCTTGGGTTACAGACCTGTAATGGTTCTCTTTCAACACATTTGTTGCTATGTATTACATTTGATAAGCATTTCTCAGTGAAAGAAAATTCATAACCATTGATATTATTTACTATTGCAAATTTTATTGTAAACACTTTTTCCTATGGAGCACAGATCATTCTTTTCTGCCACCACTCAAGCAGCACCTAAGTGAGAGTACCTGGTTGCCCGGTTAGCTTAGTTGGTAGAGTAACTGCCCTGTAAGCGAGGGGTCTCGGGTTCGAATCCCATACGGCTTCACTTTTTCCACTTGGTTTATTTCATAGACGTAAACTATACAGAGATGATGATGCAGGCCTTGAAAGATTATGTCCCCTTGGGTAATCCCATTGCGATTGCATTTGAAAAATATAAAAAATTAGAACTCAAATAACGTTGAATAGTTTTACATGAAACTTTCAATTTAGTATGTTTACACATTTATCTAGGCAGTGCTACCCCTGAATTATAAATAAGTACTTGATAAATATGTGAATTAGTCGATACATACATGACCTCGAGTATGACATAAGCTGATCAATATGGATCAATAAACACTGTTATCAAGTTTGTATTCATTATTCAAGTATAGCACCGTCTAGATAAAAGTGTAAACATATTAAACTGCAAGTTACCGGTAAAATATATTTAGGATTATTTGAGTTCTAATTTGTTTCTTTTGTTAATTCACTCAATGGGATTCCACAAAAGGGGACATAATCCTTAATGAACATTATAAAACATGACACAATTAATGTGCATTTGTGGGAGATTTAATTAACCCCTCTGTCTGGATTATAGAAAATCAGTGGCACTATTCTTATACGGGAACCACAAGGAAACCATTTCATGTATAAGTAAAATAGAACAGTAATCACAGTTTCACATGTCTCCGGTCCCAAAACCAACACTGGTTGGGGTGGGTGTTGGTGGAGGGGGTTGGAGAGGCAACATAGGTCCTTTGGGATCATTAAGCCCATTCTGTGTTGCTTTAAAGTAGAATATCGATATAGTCGGTGCTAGAATACTCAAAAGCGGGTGTACAGACACAGACATTGTGAAATAAAGATAATATAAGTTTTAATTGCATTAATCAAGTTGCTCTTCAAACTATTGGCAAATTTAAAACCAGTTGTTCTTACCTTGCATTGTAATTAATGATTCTTTGACACCCTGACCCTGCCAGTGTCATCAGACTGCTTGGGAGATCGTCTTTGTGACCCGCTGACAGCTATTCGTTGTCATCTGAGACGCTTAACAGTTGCAGTTCACGCGTCCGGTAAATTCAGATAGAAAATAATAATAACCTCTTCGACGCAGTTAAAAATGTACACATTTTCAGAATGTATACATATTCAGAGCACAACATTTTGCCAAGTCTCCCGGACATAAATTGTCGCTCGGGATTTAGAATTATAACACACACAGCTAAACATGTATCGATTTTCAGAATGTATACATTTTCAGAGAGCTAAGGGAGGTAATCGGACGGATGTTGTTATAATTATAATGCACACAATGTCATGTGCGGGTTATAATAAAAATGTTAACATTTTCAGAATGTATACATTTTTTCAGACAGCTAAAGATGTATGGATTTTGGTAATAATGATAACACGTACAAAATCGTAGCAATGTGGTGGTTATAATAAAAAAAAATCAGACAGCTAAAAATGTATGGATTTTGATAATAATGATAACACGTACAAAATCGTAGAAATGTGGTGATTATAATAAAAATGTTAACATTTTCAGAATGTATACATTTTTGCAGAGAGCTAAAAATGTATGGATTTTGATAATAATGATAACACGTACAAAATCGTAGAAATGTGGTGATTATAATATTTCAGTTAAACATATAGTAAAAAATAATTATAATCACAGGGTCACCTGCGGCTTTCCATAGAAACTGCACTATCTTCAGATTATAACATTATACCATTTATTTTGAGAAAGTTTAATAGACAAACGCTGTAAAATGCATTGATGTATGTAGAAGTGAAATAGAGTTTAATGTGCTCTGATATATGTAGAAGTAGAACAGAGTTGAACCTGAACGTTGTAATAGGCTCTTATTTATGTAGAAGGAGAATATAATTGAACCTGAACGTTGTAATGTGCTGTGATTTATGCAGAATTAGAACAGAGTTGAACCTGAACGTTGTAATGTGCTCTTGTTTATGTAGCAGTAGAATTGAGTTGAACCTGAACGTTGTAATGTGCTTTGATTTATGTAGAAGTAGGACTGAGTTGAACCTGAAAGTTGTAATGTGCTCTGATTTATGCAGAAGTAAAACTGAGTTGAACCTGAACGTTGTAATGTGCTCTGATTTATGTAGAAGTAGAACTGAGTTGAACCTGAAAGTTGTAATGTGCTCTGATGTATGCAGAAGTAAAATTGAGTTAAACCTGAACGTTGTAATGTGCTCTGATTTATGTAGAAGTAGAACTGAGTTGAACCCGAACGTTGTAATGTGCTCTGATTTATGTAGAAGGAGAATATATTTGAACCTGAACGTTGTAATATGCTCTGATTTATACAGAAGTAGAACTGAGTTGAGCCTGAATGTTTTTACGTGCTATGATTTATGTAGAGTTAGAATAGTGTTGAACCTAAACATTGTGCTCTAAGCTATTGACACTCATCATCAAAACTTGCTAATGAGTATTTCCATCGACATCGTAATTAATATGAACTGTCACTTCTTCAGTCTTGTTTGCTAACTGACTGATACATTAATAAAACTATCAACATAGATATGAGTCATGAAATCAATCAGGACAACTATTTGTTGTTAAGTAGTTTAAAATGACCCACTTCATAAGTATTAAACGATTTAACCAAAATTTAACCAAAACACATATTTTTGTATAATGTATTTTTCTACTTTTACTGTCAAAGCTTTGGTTATAATTATTTTAATCGTCAGATGCAAGACTTAGTAATGATCTGTTTGTCCGGACTCATGGCCGTTTCAGTTTATATTTTTAGAACATGTTTTAGTTGAGATTGAGCCGTACGTGTTTGTATTATGTTCAACACTCTCGAAAATAAATTATAATTATACATATAAAAATCCTTGTCAGATAAAAAACAATCCTGAGTATCTATATTGTGCGAAATCAATACCTTGTGTTTGGGACTTGAAATACATCGAAATCGCTGACCTGCAGCCCTCTTTAAGTCCCGCCCACCCAGTGGAGCAGCAGCCCACCCAGTGGAGCAGCAGCTGAAGCTTTTCACGCGCACACACCGCATAACTCACTTTTGAGTTTCAAGTGTTTTAACACGAAGTAGTCCCAATTTGCACTCACGTGCAGTTACGCGGAAATTGCAGTTGTCTTTTAAAAAACGTTAGCTTAAGCCAATTTTGAATGCAAAAACAACACAGACAATGAATAAAGTAAGTTTATACGTTAAACATCCCCATAGCATTCGTTTTGACTACTATTGGCATATTTTGCATAGCCTAAATCGCTGTTCAAATGTGAAGATCGGAAATTTTGAGGTTTTTGAAACTGCAAAATTGCCGATTTCTCAAAACGGTCACAAAAAATGTGTTGTCACTAATTTGGCTTAAATTAACAGGAATGATAGATCAGTACCTCTACTACCTTTCCTGAAAATTTCGGCAAAATTCATGACTACCCATTTTTTGAGACCGTTTTGAAAGATGGTCACCCTTTTTTCTCACTCAAAACACACATTATTCAAAATGGCGGCTACAAGCTAAATAAGCAAAACTGAAAATCAATAACAGAAACGTAAAACATGAATATTTTCTACTCCCGGATATAGTTATTTCCTGCTCCGAATAAAATGTCAGTAGGTCAACCTTTAAACACTTTTTCTGCCTTTCCTTTAGCATGTTTACGGTAAAAATCAGCCGCCCTAGACGCTTATTAAAAATCACAACAGGCCAAGTCGGCAGTAATTTGTTGTGTTGATTTACGGTTGAATGAACTATAGATAATTGCAAGTGAATACTTCACAATTCCAGGATTTAATGAGCAAAAAGACAGACCTATTCATGTGTTAACTGTTATGGGTGAATGATGTAACAAATACTTGTAGAACATCTCCTGTCAAGGTCATGTCATGTAGACCACATGAGTCATGTCCCTTCGCCTCGATTAGGGACACCGACAACTTTGGTGTTCAGACAAAGGAAAAACAACTGTGCCCATCGCGTCAGGTATACCCTGACGTGTTCGTTGGCGGAGGGACTATAAACCTTAGAATTACACACCCAAAGGAAAAACAAAGGATGAAAGGTATGTACAGCACTCGGTACTGATCCATAAATGTGTTTTATTTAGTGCATGTTCATGTTTATAGTGTCTCCGTTAAAATTTAATAATAATATAGCACTGATGTATTATTTCTATGATGAGACCCTTCCAGTGACAGATACCGGTTTAAAAAAAAAAAAAAGTCTTATATTATATTAAATAGTAGAATATAAGACTTTTTTTTTTTTAAACCGGTATCTGTGCTTCCAGTGGGGTCTATGTTCACAGAAAATATGATCCAATGTTCCTCAAAAATATTTTGCTTAGTTCTCCAAAAATATTTTTCCATTTATTATTATGTTCCCTTGTTCCCTAAAAATATTACCAATAACAGAAAATGTTCCATTGTTCCCCAAAAATATTACCAATAACAGAAAATGTTCCATTGTTCCCCAAAAATAAATGGCCTTGTCCCCAAACCCCCTCTATGACCGCAGATCAGAAATGCACCGTTGCCACCTCCCCTTCACCCCCCCCCCCCTCCCCCCACCCCACACACACACACACAAACCCCACACTGCCCACAGTTTGCATATAGCTACAGCAGTACTGTAAAGGATTAACACATCTACTGTAGGTATGTATGTATAAAAACAACAATTGATTTTCTTTCAGGGATCTTTGCGGATGTTGCCACCTTCTGTCAAGTGGCATCTCCAAGTTCCAGCTCTGAGACTTAGCCTAGCCCTGGGTAAGCTAAAGCTATAAACTTTAATATATTTGACCCCAGTGATATAGGTTAATTAAGCTAATAATATGGCAATATTTCGAGCCACCCCAGAGAGTGGAATTCAAAAAAAATGTACCTAAGCTACTCTATCTATCTTACTAGCAAATGTTAATATTTCGAGCCGCCCCAAATTCGGGAATACATTTCTGCGGTTCTTTAACGTGGTTTTTATAAATGAAGATTTTAATAAGCTTGATATGCTTGAGAAACAGTAGATTTATTTGAGTGGGAGAACCCGATTTGTACAGATTTTTTATTATTCTCATTAAAGTAGCCATCCCGCCAACAACAGTCAAATTTTATAAACATTATGTACACTGTTTCTAAACCTACTGATGACAAAGTATATATATAACTTACATATTTTGAGAAATCAAACTCATACATACACAGTATAAACGGCTTTAACCAGCCGGACCAAACCCAGAACTGGAGTGTCGAATTACGAGTTACCATCATTTTACGGTTATTCAATCACGGGTATTCTAAGAACCTATTAATAAACCTATACTTTTAATCAGCGCATATACATTGTTATATGGATAGAGTTTCGATAAACGGTTTTCTAGTGCAATTTTGTAGTTATTTGGCGGGATAGCTACTTTAAAAAAAAAAGAGGAGTGCCTAACTATAAGTATAATTGTCCCAGCTCATTGGAATACTTTACTTTTTTGTTTGTTTTGTTGAGATATTGTGAAATTCCATCACATAAAACAATGGATACACATGATACAACATGAAAGTTTCTCTGTGCTGTTGTCACTTTACAGTGATATTATTAAAGACCGCCCCAGTTAAATTACAAATAATAGGACACTTTAAAAGGACATATGGCAATCTTGAAGATTTTGTCGAACATTAGTATCACAGTTTATTAGTCCCGTATCAATTTCACTTCAAAACTGCTTGCATATAATTAACTAAAATTTAGATGTATTATTTGTCTTCGTTATTCTACCATAGGTTTAAATATATGATTGGTGCAATAATATCAGCAATTAGTAATAATATATAAATTACACAGTTATACTATAATTATATAGAATAATATACAGGCATTTCATATCTCATCCTTTCCGTCGATGTGTTCTTGGGAAACACACTTTCCCTTAACCTCGTCCTTTGGATGGGGACGTAAACCGGGCCGTCCCGTGTATCAGTCTATCCTCCAAGCACGTTAAGGAACAACAGGAATCTATTCGATAATAAGAGTAGGGCATGGTTCCCAGATTCCTATGTATCCTTTTCTTCTCTCTGGGGCGGCTCTAAATAACCTATACTGTGCGAAGGCCGGGCACAATATAAAAATGTAATATTTCATCTATGTGTGACCTAAAAAAATTATATACTTCAGAATATTTTGTTGATTTTAGCAGTGATGGGAGAATAATGATTAAATATTTATTTCTTGGCGGATATAATAGCTGATCTTCCATGATCGAGTGCAGATTTATTAAACGAGTTGGCAAAAATATACAATGCGCGGCTTGTCGAGCATCAAATAATGTTTAATGTTTACTGAAGAGTTTAAAAAATAATAGATGTATGTGTGAGATTCTATTTATCACACAAAAACCCATACAAGTTGATGTTAAACGTTCACATTTCTCTGTGATGTCAATTTACCTATATATTAATACCGTATTTCCTCTAGTAGAAGAGCCCCCACCTGTTTTAAGAAACCTTACCGTCTTCAAAAATTAAAAGTTCCTAAAAAACGCAATGTTTTTACCGCTAATGGATTTGATTAAATTAAAAGTTTCTAAAAAACACACTGTTTTTACCGCTTATGGATTTGATTACGAGAGTTTTTTACCTTCGACACCAGTATGGTCTATGACATAAACCTTAAAGCGCTATCATCATCAATACAATTACCGCTTTTATTTATCTCGTTCCTTTCAATTTACTATTTAGTTTATCTTTTATTATTGGTTAATTCATATGCAACCAACCCGTTTTGTAATCGTCAAGTTTGACAGAAATGTGTATCATATAGATGCAGAGTGATGACAGTAATATACTCGGTACAGTCATGTTTTGGTTAAGTCAATACCGGTGTAACAGTAAAAGATCGCCGTACAGTAATTCTATAAGGAAACAGTCCGGGGAAAGGAGGTGAAATATATTGAAAATTTGTATCATAATATTAGCCCCCCCCCCTTCGCACTTTCCATAGTGCCCGGGAGCTACTGTTAGAGGAAATACAGTATATACGACAGCCAAAGTTAAAATCCTTTTAAAAATAACAGGACACTCTGTTGATTCATGTGAAATTCCATGCATATATCATATGGCTTATATATTTTGTACCACCAATCCATCCACCAATCCATCCTTTTTAACAACTTGTTTTGTTCATTTCAGAGACGCATCATCTGGTTTCCAGATGCCCTTCGTTCTTCAAATACCAATGCAACCCTGGAAGACGTGGATTTAACCAAAAAAGTTGACAATACTGTGATCGCAAGATTCTAAACTCAAGGAAATATATTCATTTTATTAGGCCAAATCAGAAACGCGGTTAATTTTTCTTCGGCCTTATGCGTTACAGTATATACTTGTTACTGCATATCCCGCTTGAGATGTGTTCGCCTGATCATGATGGTGACTTCAGTTTGGCAATCCCGAGGACTAAGCAGACATTATTTTTTTAAAGAACCAAAATGAACATAATTATACCTCACAGAGACTATATAATATGTAAAGCTGTTAAAAAACACCAAATGTATACAATGCCATACATTGACAGTAGATGCTCACATTCAAAAAAACTTTTGGTGTTTTACATCATTTTAACACATTTTAGGCCATATATGACATTGATTTTTTTGTTGTAAGTATGAAGTAAATTTCATTATTGTAGTATTTAATAGATGTTTAGTTTATAAATATAATATATATAAAATATTGTATTATTTATTCTTTGGTTCAGTTGGATCTACATTGTATGTAAAAAAAGTTTCCATTTGCGTACAGTCATGCATGTATCTGAAACTGAAAAACTGCCTTTTGGGAACACAAGGTCATTTTAATTTATTTATTGTTTATTCAAGCTTTTGAAATAGATCTTTTGTAATTAAAGTGACACATGGGCCGATGATGGCAATCTTGAAGTGTATATCGAGCACTGAATTTGAAATTAGCATCTCGAAACATGTTTTGCTGTACTTAGCGGTACTCGTCTGATAAAGCAAATGTCACTGGTCTAGCCTGGTCAAGTAAAATTCATTGGGTTGAAGAGTGCATAAAAAATATCCGCATGACGGATATATTCATATGAGAACTGAACACTTATTTTTGTGTCTACTGCTTAGGATGGCAGACACTTATCGATCACTTTGTCATGCTTTAACCTGCAACCTAACCTTGGCCATCAATTGAAAAGTATTTTAATTGTGTTCATGAAACTTCACCAACGTCTTCATCTCAATGGATGTTGTTACACATGTGCAATACCTCTGACTTTCATTTTGGCAGGTTATGCCCTATTTATCAGCCTAACCTGCAACCTAACCTTGGAAATAAGCAAACAGCACTGTCAGCAGGCGAAGCAAGTGTTCATGGGTGATGGAACACACTTCTAGTTCAAGGTCGACTTAGTGACCGCTTCCCACTAATAACAATCTGGAAACTGATATTTCCATGTCTATACTAGTTTGACATATTAAGCCGTTATATTTGTTTTGTCAAGTGTCGGTGTAGCGGACAATGCGGTGCACTTAAAAACTTAAAAGCACAGGATCCGGGTTCAAGACAACGGCGCCACTGAGTTTCTTCAGTGTGTTTAGCCTCGTCCATCGTAAGCGGACATAAATCCTCCTATCTGAAGTTTATATATCGAAGTCTATTCTCCGAGCATGTTTAATAAGCAAAAGTAGGAGTAGGGCGGTTTCCGCGATTCTAATGAGACACCTACCCCGACCAGATCCGTATTTTTTATGGGTGGGGTGGGTGATGGTGACGGGCCGGTGAGGGATAACCAAATAAATTGGACTGCAGCTTTGTTTTAGTATATTTTGATGTTAAATATGGCTGCATATGGTGATACTCGCCAATAAAAAATAAATAAAAAAACATTAGTGGGTGGCCAGTTGAGTTCCATAATTCCAGATTGGCAATCAAAATGCACAACGAGAAGCTGAACAGCGGTCAGCCTTTTTAAATATAGGCTACAGACTACTTTTCAGACTTAGTGTGAGCCCCTTCACCGAATACCGAACACGCACCTGTAGACGTTCAATGACTTTACACTCGTTATATTTTTTGACCGACAGTGCCGAGTCGAACATTTTATCGTTTTAGCGTGTAATTTTTATAAAGAAATACCATGATGTTCGTAACATGTAGTACACGCCATGTACTATTTAAGCTTAAACAACATATTTTTAGTATCTCCTTGTATTTCATTAGAAAAGAACACAAGTGTTACCATTTTTAAACGCATTTTAACAATGACATCTCTTACGAGTTACTTCCCCTCGCTTCGGAATTTTAAATGGGTGAATCTCGAAATTTCTCGCGCAGTAAAGCATCTAAAAGTCAATACAGCTGAAGATGACGAAACTTAAAAGGGAACTAAAATTTTAATCATGTAAACTTGTTACAATCTTCCAGATTACGCGTTTAAAAAAAAGAAAATGGCGGCTGTTTCACTTTTTTTTTGACGTTGACGGAAAATGACGTACTACTTTCCGTTGTCATGTGTTGCTATGATAAGTGGACGGCGGAGCTAAAAACCACTCTGCTTCCCACCTGACCAGGTATTGATCTGGGATAATATTAACCCGCTGCACTTTTTTTTCAAATTACAAAAAATTAAAACATGTCTCTATGTTTAACTTATTAGAGATTCGATTAAATACATATACAAAATCTGCTGTACATTTCAATAGTTTGGCCTTAAGCCTTATTTTTTTAAACTTATTTTAAAACTAAAAACAAAATTATGTTACCTACCTTCAGAATTCTTATCCATGTTGGCCCAAGTTAATCTGGGCAATAAAACTACCTACTGAGCCTGTATTTCCAAGATATAACTAGTATGCATGACTGTGATTTTTTTTATCAAGCTAGTATCTGATTTAAAACTACAACAACAACAACAACAACAACGCAACCGCGACGATAAATCTAACCGTATTGCGGTTGAGCGTTTGATTTGCGGCTATGTATATTAACTTTTAAAGGAAAGAACTTGCAATCTGATTGCATTAATATCGATCGGTGTGATGGATGGATCAATGGCATACATATACATATGTATACACATTTCCAGGTAAATGAAACAGATAAAGTCTGTATGTGTTACGTAAGCAACATATAATATACATATCATCGTGTACATACATTGAAAATACACACACTGCATAATTCTCTAAAAAGGCTGTAAGCTATAACTAAATGCTTAATATTCAATTACCTGTCTCGAATTTACAGATAAAAAGTCTCCCCGCGTTGACACACACACAAAGGTGATATAGAAGTTGGTAACATGCATTAGGGAAACACACTTTGAGTTCACGATGTTAGAAATGGGATATGGACATTTGTGTTTCGAACAATGGTTATTTTAGTGAAATATAGTTTATAATGTCTTGTAATAGGACGATACAAATAATAAATGTTATTTTTTTAGCATTGTGTTTAATAAAAGTCAAAGATGAAGTGAGTTTCTCGTGTTTACAAACGTAGAACTTTATAGAAATCAGCGGATAAACTAGCAGATAAAAACGGTTTAAACACATATTATAAACCCTGTAAAATAACGAGCCAATGGGTTCCGTTATATGATCGGATCCGATTCCTTTATATATGCGCAAAGTGATTTTGAAAGTAGGTGTAATTCCGTGTTGGTAAATCATTTGTTCAGTATGTTCAAAACAACGGATGTTCAGGTTTTATGTATATAATTCACGTTAAACTATCAATTATTAAAACTCCTCATTTAACGCGCAATTATTTAGAATTTAGAGCAAGAGAAACTTTTTGACGAAATTTAATATTTTCTCAAAACTAACGACGTGTTTTGTAGAAGGTATCAATACATCATGCCTTTTAGCTGAAGAATCTAAAAAAAAATGTATTCCATTTTATGACTAAAATATCATATCAATCAAAGCCGCATTGTTCTGGTTTTACATTTGACCATTTTACCATATATTGTGGATGACTTGGGTTAAAAAATATTAAATTAACCCTGCTCACGCGTAATATTGCTGTGAAAATTGAATTTTCGTGTAAATAATATTACATCTTAAGGCTCATTCATGATACACTCAACAAAAAGAAACGTCCGCTGATGTTGATGCCGATTGTTTAGACAGCAAAACAGGAAAAAAGTAATGATATTTTAAGAATAATTAGATAGACTGCCAAATATAGTCCAAACAGAGATGTTTTTGAAAAGTTTAGTGCACAAGGGAGGTAGCCTCTTTTTGTTAAAAAAATGAATTTTGACCACAAAAAAAGAATTAATTCTACGAAAATTACCGAAATGTGTCCGAGACAATATTCTCTATATGTTCCTTACCAAAAGAAATCACACAAAAAACATAACACAGATTGTGACGTGTAGATGGCATTTTTTGATTATCAACAATCATCAAATTACCTCCCATTAAAATTGCCATATCAACCATAAAAGAATATTGCTTAGCAAATTTGAAACTGTTTAATATTGGAATATTTAGTACTCACTTAAGTGTGGTTACAAACATAAAACATTATTTTTTTAAAACGCAGTTTAAACTTTTATACGCCCTCAAAATCTGGCCTATGGAAATATCAGCAAAAAAGCCGGAAGTTTCTTTTTTTTATCGGAATAGTTTAGGCCCTTTAGAAAAGAATAGAATTTATAATGTGTTGCCCATTTTTAGCCAGATCATTACTCTCCTTCAGAAAAAACACCCTGATGTAATCCCTTTAAATAAAAAGATATTTCAAACAATTAAACTCGATATCAGTTGATTGAAATATATATATATACACTTTACAAAATGTTATAGCGTGACCCGGCTAGCTCTAGTGTTGCCACACGCCATAACAAGGGGTTGTTATTGAAACTAACGCCAGCTTCCGTAAACATTATTTATTGATGGTAATGAATAATAAACATCTCTGAAAGTATATAATACTCAACGTAAATCATCTAAATTATTACACATATGCATTCCATATAACAGATTAAGTAATTACTCAATAACTTACATAAATATGAAGTTTATCAGACATACAATTACTTGATATATTTAAAACAAACCATACTTAATGCTTTTAACATCACGTATTACACATATATTACAATCTTACTGTTAATGGATATATTAACATATTGCAAAACATACAACTTCCTCAACACATACTTGCAGTATGAACTATTGAATAACAGCTTCACAATATAATCACATAGTTATTATTAATAACTACATGTATATGGTACAAAGACTATATCCATCACATCCATCTCTCCTGCCATTCTATTTACCAGCTCGCCACCAGCTCTACATATATCTGTACATAAAAGGTCTGAATTAGTTCATGTACCTTTAAACTACATCATAACAAACTGGACACAGACAATCGATTCAATATCTAGCAAACATAAATATACAATTCGTGCCTCTGTTCATATAATAATTACTTATACAATATACATATCCGACAACGGACGCAAGGGCAGACTTAATGCCATTTAACTATTACATTCACAATCTTACAGATGCAAACAGATGCATGGCAATTACAAAGTTACACATAGTTAAAATCACATCTTAATCCCTATGGTTTGGTAATTTGTCAATTATCAACCCCTTGATCAATCAGTTGGAATCAGTGATAGAGAAATATGACATTAAACAATGACCAAGGAATAAAACAAATATATTTCCTACCTTCCAAATCATGGAATTTCACCATTATATATTAAAACATAACTGTCCTATATTCTTAGGAAACTCTAAGAATATAAATATAGACATTGCAAATATTGCAACTACATTAAACTGATTAAAATAACTTATCCAAGATGGATGAAGAACATAATTTTAAGAGACTTCTTCACACATCAACTTTCTTTGCAAGACTAATTTAAAACTACCTATTGACCAATCAGATTTCACCTGGATGTCAGGTGACAATCTACTTTCCCTCTAAAACCTATTCAGCTATGACCAGTACTATTAAAGAGTGTTAGCCTAATAATGTTAAGGTTAGCATAAATTCAACACATGCAATTATTAGTTCCTTAATGACAACACATATTAAAACAGTAAAAACACACTCTACCACAAAAACATGACTGACAGTCAAAATATATAATAATAACAAATAACATCTAATGTAAATACACTACTACATTTTAATTGTCATGGTCGTATGTGAATTAAATATAAAAAAACATTCAGCTCGTTTATTAAAACATTTGTTAACAAAAATAACCATTTGTCTAATTTCTGCTCGTACTGAGTTAATTAACAAAATCAGGTTCTGCATATTTGATCTATTTCAATAGCATAATTTGGTATAGTTTTTTCTAAATACCGAGTATATAGTAGGACATTTTAAAATAAAATGAAACGTGTCTGCTAAGATATTACAAATTTGAATTTCCTCTTGTTTACTGGAAGTCAATATTGTTTATACAAACGTCCTGCTTTTGTTTCTAGTCTGTGCGAGAATACCGTAAAATGTTTCTAAATTCTGATAGATAAGGTTGAAACCTGAAAACACCTTTACTGTAATAAAATTATGCTCTACTATTCCATGTTCATGTAACTGATGTTTTAAAAAATATAGAAACAATTTAGAAGTACCCACATGTTGTGCTGTAAGTTCAGGCTGAAGAATAGTAGCGGTCGGGTCTCCGGAACATTTAAGAAACAATTAGCATATTTCGACGTTTATGCGATTTTAAATGCCGGTAAAGAAAGGCAAAATCAGCGTTTGCAACATCTAGCTTCTCTGCATAAATAAATGCAAATCTTCTTCTTCTTCTTGTTCCTCTTCTTCTTCTTCTTTTTCTTCTTTGTTTTGAAAATGAAAGGATCGCCAATTTCTAATGTCTTGTTTATCACATCAAATGACAAAATAACAGTCACACTACAAGTACGTAGCACAAACTTCATTTTACTAAATTGTTCAAGTACATTAGATCTACGTTTCTGACTCAACCGACATATTTCCATATAGGGTTCCTCCGAGAAGTTCGCCAATCCAAATGCCTGATCGGTCACTGGATTGCAGCGGAGGTGTGCCTCGGGGAGTGACCAATCCTTGCACAACCAGGACAACAAACACTACTGCGAGTACCACGACGCAGACGAAACAGACGACGAAACATCGCATCTTTATCTTTTGCTCAGCTGGGCACTAAAATGAACAGAACACAGTCTATAAATGATTATCCTAAGCAGATGCCAAAATATATGTCGTTGCTCTCTTACTTTATGTAAAGGTAGGTATAAAAGTTGAACAGGAAATATCGCTTTCACAGAACACAGTCGACCGAAAACACGCATTAACACAATCAAGTACAATGTTAAGAAAAGCAAGGCAAGTGGCATTGCAACCACAAACGGGTTGACAATAGAGCTACCACATTGGCACGGTCAGTGGCAAAAAAGGCCTCTGGGTGGGGCAGGTGGTGGGGTTTAAACCAGGTTCTTTAGTGCACCAAACCTCACTCTAACACTACTGTTATCCCAATAAAACGAGACAATGCCAATAAAGAAATCCGCGCCAGTTTATATTCTCAAACAAACGTCGAATGTTATGTATTCCGTATTCCTGTCAATTATACCCTGAGGTTTTTAGAGTCTTAAATAATAAAGAGCCTCAATAATTTCTGTTACCTGTACATGTTGGATTTACTGGTTAAAGATATAGATGAGACCGATCCCAGTTATGTTTAATTCGACCGTGTTTTTTTCTGTATAATCATATCCCACTATTGTATGTGTAAGAGAAATAACAATATGACCAAGTTATATAATTTAAACTCAATGAGAGATAACCATTTAAAATTAAACCCATTTAGTGGGCAAACATTTTAGATTATTTTCGCACTTTACTTAGTCGGATATTTTACAAAGTCAATGAATACAACATTATTGTGTGAGAGCAAAAAAAAAGGCGCGTTGGTGTGCGTTACTGTTTCGGCGACATCATCGGCTCAGTATGGTGAAATTGCTATTTTAAACTCATCATTACTTCAAAGTAATTTACCGATTTCAATAAACTACCACTCATTTCTTTCATAGCAACTGTTTGAAAAAAAAAATCCGGCAAAGTGAAATCTGTACGGAAAAAGAACCTTATTTTGGCCCGAGGGGATTTCGGTATAATAGAATAAATATCACATTGATGAGAGGGTGATAGTAAGAATGTTCACCCTTCAGATATTGATTTTCCTCAGTGTGAGTATTTTTACTATCACCCTCTCATAAATGTGATATTTATATAATATCACATGGTCGACCTATTTTATATCAATATTTCAATATATCACAAATTAGGGAAAACACTAAAAACATTCCTCATAGACAATGGTCTTTAAACATACCAACACTCGTGTAAAACAACTATGTCAAGATTGAGGTACTATAGCTTAATCGAGCGTTTAAAGTTACACTGTTGTATCGACATATCATTAACGATGAAGATGCAAGAGTGTTGCGCTGAACCCCTGAAATGTTATTTAAAAGTGTCTTGTATAATACCCAGTAGTTTTGATCTTTAGGTGGCTCTGGTTCGAGTTTCGGGTATCGAAACTTTCGTGTTGAGTCGAATGTCTCGACTCCATCCAATTGGGAGTCGAACGCTGGAGTTTTCATAAACATTGTACCAGGGTGGCCCTTAAATATATAGGAAGACAAATAAGTAAGTTGGCGTAAGTTGACAAAGAAAGCATGACTGATGTAAAAAATGATATATATGTTTAAACTCGCTATCCCAAACTCTAATATCTCAACTTGCATGAATAGTCAAACAGCAAATCTGATATCTCAACTTGCATGAATATTCAAACGAGGACAAATCTGATAAAAAAAGGCATGTGTGTTACCAATACACAAAAATGGACCAAAAGATTACCCGAACAATTATAGACCTATCTCATTATACCAACAATTTCAAAAATCTTTGACAAGCATGTTGCTGCGCAACTGCACTCTTTCTTTCAACAATTTAATATTTTGTACTCGTCTCAATCTGGATTTCGTAAAAATCATTCTTGTCATACAACACGTATTAACCTTGTTGATAGCTGGTTGAAACAAATTGATTCTGGAAACTTTGTTGGCAGTGTTTTCCTTGACATGAGAAAGGCTTTTGATATGGTTGATCATGAGATACTATTATGCAAACTGCATTTGTATTTTCGCCTTTAACAATACGTTGGCTTCAGTCATATCTGTCTAACAGGACACAAGTAGTCAGAGTTGGACAGTATCAATCTGAGGAGAGAATCATCAAATCAGGTGTCCCTCAGGGATCCATACTAGGACCACTTTTGTTCTTGATTTATGTAAATGATCTACCTTTAACTTCCAAAGAAGCTTCAGTTGACATGTATGCTGATGACTCCACGCTACATAAAACAGGACTGGATGTGTCATCCATAGATAATAAATTACAAACAGACTTAAATAACATAAATAAATGGTGCACTATAAATAACATGGTTATAAATCTTACAAAAACAACATGTACGCTATTAGGTTCAAAATATAAAATAAACCATTCTCGAAAACTCACGCTGTCGATAGACAATTGCCTGATACAATCAGTGTCTTCTCAAAAACTTCTCGGAATTACAACAGATCAACATCTAAAGTGGGATGTTCAGATAAGCAAAGTCTGTAATCATATATCGAGTAAATTCACTCTTTTAAGACGAATATCTAAATATTTGACACTTGATATGAAAAAGCTATTGTATAATGCATATTTAGTTCCAATATTTGATTATGGATCTAACCTCCGGAGTAATTGTACTAAATTAAATTTTACAAAGGTTGTTACTTTACAACAAACGCGTTGCACGCTGGATTTTGATAAAACCTTTACATACGCCTTCTGCAAATATTTTCAATGAGTTAAATTGGATGTCATTTGCAACAAGATGTAAATTTCAAGTAGGTGTTTTAGTTTATAAAGCAATTCATAATCTTACACCAATAAACATAAGTAAATTAATAACATTTTCTGAAAATAGCAGATATAATTTAAGATCATGCATTAAACATGACCTTAAGCATCCTAGACATAAATACGAATATTTAAAACAATCTTTTACCTGTGTTGCCATGCGTACTTGGAATTCAATCCCAGAAAATATCCGGACTTCTCTTTCTATTTATGCTTACAAATACAATTATAAACTATTTCTATTTCAAGATAAAAGGTGTTCTGCTCAAATTAAGTTGTGTTAATAGTGAATATTTGTTTTGAATGCCAGCTTGAAACATAGTATTTATGTTACGTGCATGTATTCACTTGCTATTGTTTATAAGTTGCTGTTGTTATAAGAAGGCCTCATGGAAGATAAGTAGTGTGCAATTGTTTGTATATTCTTGATGAGTTGTACCTTCATGAAATAAAGAATTTATTATTATTATTATTATTATTATTATTATTATTATTATTATTATTTTATCTCAACTTGCAGGAATATTCAAACGTCAAATCGGATATTTAAAATTACTTTAATAAAGTTCAAATTTCTACATTCACTAGTATATATAAACTCCTTAGTTTAATGAATAAGTGGGTTTATTCATAAGATTAACAGTCCCACCGAGTATGGACCTAATGTTCGTGAATGACTACAGCGCATAGTTATATATGATTATGAGAATCCATGTGAGATAATGCAATCTCACCGAAGGTATAAACTCTCCAACCTGGGACGAGGTTCTGCCAAACCTGCCGAGTATGAGTTTTTAATGACACTAAATCATAAATTACTGAATACAGCAAAAGCAAACATGTAAATGTAGCATTCAAGGACCATAGCCAACCAAAAACACGCACAGAAACAAACAATAATTACAAAGATGAATAAAAGGCAAGATATGACATCACAAACACAAAAGGGTTGGAATAGAGATACCGCCATGGAACCGTCAGTGGTAAAATAAATGCCGCTGGGTTTTCAAACCAGGTTCTAGGATGCACCAAACCTCACTCTTACTCCACTGACAACCCAATGAAATGGGACAGTGTAAATAAAGTTATCCTCGCCAGGTTATAATCTCTAACAAACAAGGCAGCATTAATACGCAATATAAGTATAACGCATAAATGATCATGTATATATGAATATAAGAAAATTAAAGCATAGAAATCCACAAATCAAGTACTCAATGACTTGGCAGGAGCCAGAGCAACAAGAAAACAAACCGTTAAGGGTATGACAAGACAAGATGTAAGACAAACATCAAACGCTACCGTCCTTTGATGATTCAGGTAGACGTCATCATAGCGTCCACAATATGTCCGGTCATCGCACAATCAAAGACGAAAGCATAGTGGCGAAATTTAAATGGGTCAACCACTAAACATGCAGTTCGTTGAAAAATAGGGTCATAACCTGTTTTGATATGTTTTAACACGTGATTATGACCAAGGATCTTACGAAACTTGTAAATCACATTGCCATTATAGAAATCAAGTTTTGATAGTCTTTGTCGCAGAAGAGTTCTTAAATTACTTTTACATACAGTTTTGCAAAGGTTTTCGAAGTTTATGGTAACGGTAGCCCCTGCTGAAGTAACTTCTTAGTTATACAAAGATTACGAATATTAAAGTCCTCAACACGACTGCAAGCTCTGGAATAACGAAAATTAAAATCAACTCTCTGGATTTTGTCATAGAATTTACTATTGTTTTCACGATTTTCAATAGAGAGGTGTAAATCAAGAAAAGAAATGTTAACTTTGTTGAAGTTCTTTAGTTTAGGGTAGCTAGTATTAACCATAGTATAAAAGAAAGGGTTGTCAACGTTTAATATGTCATCCAGATACCGACTTTAAAGTGAATGTAGCGACACAGCCAAACGAGCTCTATTATTGGGAGTTGATCTTATGAATATTGAGTTCTGCTCAACCTGGGGCTAGAGGGCGTGAGCGGTAGCCAGCATATTTCACTACCGCTCATGAACAGTCTCAATCAAACCGAGACTGCAATATTTCGTATGTGTCGTGCTCGGCCGTTTCCATAGGTCCATTATCATACTTTTCCTATATGGTATTGATAAACATCATTTAAAGCAAAGAAAATCACTGTAAATGAATGCAAAATCCTTTACTATTATATTTAAAGCATTACTGTCATTAAGTATACATATTTTTCATACAGTTGCTGTCATATTTTCTCTATAAATCAGTAATTTTTCATAGTTATAAATATTCCATATATGGTCATGTAGAACTGTGATGTCATAGCTCTCAAAATGGCGGCTTCCATTTCCGTTTCAATAGAAGCTTCGAATGGTCATATCTTCTATCTTTATCATCCGATTTTGATCATTCTTTCACCCTTATTCAAGTTTTTTTCAAACCTCTCAATATCAAAGATGGTTTTGCTGTATCGCTACATACCCTTTAAGATCAATTATAATACATAAAATAAACTATGCCATTGTCGTTTGCTATCAATACATCCTGAAGAGGGAACGCATGAAAACAACAAATGCAAACAAAAAAGAAAAGTAGCATACTCGGTTATATTGAGTCTGTTCATGAGAGGAAATATAAGATACAGCAGCACTCACGCCCTTTAGCACCAGCTGGTGCAGTATTCTACTTTAAAGTCACAGTGAGTGTTATCGATGCCCACAAAGGGCCAATAAGAAATAACAGTTTATAAGGCGGGGCTTAGAAAACGAAGTAATAACAGTTTATAAGGCGAGGATTAAAAACAAACAAAAAATGAGCTATTCTGCGTTTCCGTACCACGCCTAATACAGTAAAAAGCACTGACTGACATAGTAATATTTTGTTTGTATTGGTCATTTAAAAGTGTAAAGAGGTCATTTAAATTGTGGGATAGATTCAGCTGCGAGTCGTTAGTGTTATTTATCATGCAGATATGCACTTTTCTACCTAATAAAGGGGTGACCTAATACATTTTGCTTTAATACGCACTGGCCAATAAAGCGAATCAATGCGGAATCCACCGGCTTTTATTGTACGTAAGTAATCTGACGTCATGCACGTAACGTTGCCAGACGTCATAAAACAAACAAAAACCAACAACATGGCGGCGTCCTCGATAAGCGTAACATTCTGAGAAATAGGGAATAATAGTACTATCAATTAGGCTCGGCACGAAAACGAAGAATGGCTCGGCTCTCACGAAAACGAAGAATGGTTCGGCAGAGCCTCGCCATTCTTCGTTTTCTATGCCTCGCCTAATAAACTTGATAGTAAAAGGTACTGACATAATATTCTCTATGTATCCGAACTACATTGCGCAATTGCAACATGCATCATGTACATTTGACGGCCGAATATTTGTAATCGCATCAAACTGATATATACCTGATATGAGTACAAGCTACTTATTCTTATAAGCGCGGCATCCGATGGTTTTCCACTGGTTTCTTTGCCTGTATTTTCAGGATTGTCATCTACACTAGCATTGTTGTTTGTAACGTCCACATGTTCTTTGTTATTTTCTTTACTAGTGTCTTGTTTAACGTATCCATATCTTACACTATAAGGTTCCGAATGTCTATGAATTCGCAGTCTGTTGTTCCTAATATCATGAAGCACGTTAAGATTATTTTTGAAAGCTTTTGGAAAACTTTTGTTTGTGTATCTATCTTTTTTGTTGTTAGACTGATCGCTCGGTGTGGTGTTAATTTCTTCATAGTCATGACCGTGTCCAAAAGTTTCTAATTTTTTAAGTGTCTCTTTTGAATTGCCGAAATAAACTATTTTTTGACCACCAATGGTGTCTTTTCTTCCTTGCGCAAATCCTTGAAAATAGTTTTGAGAAATGTCTTCATAAATGGGTGCCAGTCCTCCGTTGTAATTTGGTCTGTAATGCTTATCAGAGTCTCTAAATGTCCGCACTCCAGTAACAGCAAAGACCGTATTTCGAGGTGGAGGTTCTGGTTTTGCTGGATGAACATAAACATATTGATCATTATCAACAACGACATTTGGACATAGTTGAAAAGCACGAGTTCTGGATGGTGATTGTGTAAAGACTGTAGAAACAAGAACGACAGACAAGAACGATAGTCATCAGACTGTATTTTTTTATTATTATGAAATTATTATAATTCGGATTCCATTCAAGTGTGCTTAGCAATGGCATTTTTGCTATAGTTGACTAAGCGTGGTTACCATTGCAACAAAATAAAGCTTAACCACGATGATGAAGGTAGATTTTAAAAAATCGGCATATTATAAAGTTATGTTTTTGTTTATCTGCTCTGCTGTGTTTCGGGAAAATATACATGTCCATGTGTTTGTATTGTAAATGTCACCATAGCAACTATTTTATTTTCTGTTTAACAATGAAAAATCAACATTCATGGACACTGTATTTACTTCTGTACCGATAAATATGTTACCGATTCTGTTTTTATAACACAGTTTTCGACGTAGAGTTGATGAGGTCACACTTAAAAGTGTCTTTGTTTGCCCGGACCTCCCTTTAGACCTTCCAGATAGGTAGGTAGGTATGACTGTTTTTTTTTCCATGTATGTCAGATTCTTTTGTGAATCTTGTTTGAAGTTTGACTGTTTGTTTGGACTACATTTTATACTTATTAAAGAATTATTTTTAGTATACTGGGACTGGGACGGTATAAAATGCAGATTCAACATGAACGGCTAAAATGATAATCAAATGGTTAATGAAAAAAACACGAGTTTGGAGCCGGGCCGATATTTTTGGACAGGTCGCGTTTGGGCAAACTAACATAATTTTAATTATGGTCTAGATAATGAAAAAAATGGAGAAAAAATGACTCCTGCTGATAAGAAGACTAAAACAATTGTGGGCCCAGGAAGATGTTATATTTGTATTAACTGTGAAATATTCAGATTAATGAGATACACCTGAACGTTGTCAATTGCACTAATTAATGGGCCATTACTCATTATCAAAACATGCTAATTAATACCATTGATGTCAACATCATAATGTATTCGACATGTCACACGAGTTCAGTAGTTTTGATAAGTAACTGATTAATTGATAAAATTGCCAATGTGAATATCAATCAATGCCAGATATGTATCACCGAAGGAGCCAGGACACGGATGTTTATTTTTTTAGCACAAACTGTAACGTAAACAAGAGCTGTTGGAGAACAGCAGGCTCGACTAACAAGTTGGCAAACTAAGTTAAAAAGATAATTGTCAAACTTTTAAAAAAGTATTGCCTCCGACCTAAAAAGTTCAAATTTTATCCCCCATCGAAAGGTACTACATTTTCCGATTCTATATCCCAGATATGGCAATTGTCTCTAGGAGTTATTTTCATGACATAAATGCATGTGTGAATTTTCATTGACTTCCTTCAAGTGGTTTCAGAAATACGATAACACTTTTAAATTAAAAAAAAAAGTAATAACTTGAAAAAGGAACATTACTCTGTGTAATCGTAACAAATGTATTGCACTTGACTTGTCTCTGTTTCTAATTTGATTTAATTCCTTCAAAGGGTTTCAGACATGATGAATTACTGAACAGATTTATTTCATAAAAAAATATAATTACAAGAGGGAAATGACTTCTGTTTAAATGCATAATCCAGTTATAATACTTGTATTGATGCGTTCCCTTATGCTAGTAAATACATGCATAAAGTTCCATGAATTATTTCAAGAAGTTTCCGAGATACGATTATGAACTGAATATGTAGGTGTGGGGTGGAGTGGGGGGAGGTAGGGAGTGTGTGTGTGTGGGTGGATGGGGGTGGGGGGGGGGGGGTTGCATAACAGATATTGCATTGGTCTCTATGAGATATTGTTTATGACAGTTAATACATGTGTGAAATTTCATTGAATTCCTTAAAGCAGTTTCAAAGATTTTAGCTGGCATTACTTAGATATCAAAAGGAATAACAATACATCTCTCAAATGTCATGCACGCGTACATTTACACGTTTGTTTCCAACCAAAAGTAGGTATATATGAATGACATGTTCCTACTTTTCGCACTTACTTAAAGTTCTCCGGCCATGTTTTGTTTCATGAACATGTATCGAAATCAATACACAACAATATATATTTACAATTCACACATGGCAATATCTATGAAAAGCGAGAACAAGATTTTATTTGATAAGGTAGAAAACGTTGAACAGGTAAATTAATCCACAGGTAACTGAATTTATCAATTAGCAATAGTTGTGCAGCTATAAAATTCAGATTTACCTCATTTCCTCGTGCAGTCACGCAGTGGTAAAAGTAGTAACTACGTCATGCAAATAATACTTATTTTTACATACAACTCAGTAGTGGTTTTAAATATATGTTTCTCTCCGGGACTATCAAGAAATGTTCATATGACATGTATGATGTTTAACAGTTAACTTTGTTAAATGATAATACTACAAAAAAGGTGGCCATTCACCTTTAATTTATATTCAAGTTTATCTTCAAGTTGGTGTTTAAAGTCCTTATTCAGACACTGAAACGGCAAAAAGAAACAACAGAAGAATCTTCTGTATCGCGCAGAAATATTAGCAGTTCCCTCAATCCAACTGTCCATTCGACAAAGGTTTGTAAATATAAATTTAAAACTAAACGACATGTAATACCCTAAACAAACAAATTGAAGTCAGTATAATTATACATTGTTATAATACATGATATTTATTACATACTTATCATAATACGCATATTTGAGTATGTTCTCGTTTCATACACGTGGTTAATGCATGTACTTTAAATACAAACTCTATATTTTATTTATATACATGTTATCCTAAACACAGTTATGTTACCTACCTTCTGAATTCTTATCCATGTTGGTCCAAGTTAAACTAGAAACATCAACGTACCTACTAAATCCTTATTTACTGGATATAAATAGTTGAATTAGTTGAATGAATTACAGTTATATTAATCTTTTATTAAACTAGTTTCAGATAACCCAAAAAGAGATGCAAAATTATAGTTTTGATCTTGAGCATTTGATTTGCTTCTGTGTAAGAGATGAAAGAATATTTTCCACGCCAAACAGCATCATGGCCAATTTTTCGTTTAAAACGCTTGAAAAAGTTGTTTATATTTAAACGTATTTGTCAAATCGCAATATTCAGGGTCAGGTAGACAAGTTGACCATTGACGATGTATCGCCATCGATCGAAGTGATGGATGGGTTCAAGGTCAGTCGCATATAATATTCATTCCCAGGTAAATGAGACAAATAAGTGTTGAATGCACACGATTATGATCCAGTCTGAAGTATCACAAATATAAATGTGGTAAACAATAACTTTCTGGCTAAAACGGTAAATTTAAGCTCCCCAAAATGCCTATTTACGATAGTCTTTGAACCTTTTTTCCATGCAAAATTGCATCTTCTCTCTGCCGTCACTATGCGGCAATTGATTTAAAATGCCGTTCTCAATCGTCGTTAAGTATCAAATATGTTTTGTTTTATATGGATTGTATGCGTGCGCAAACTTTTTAAAACCTTGAACAAATTTAACATAACGTTATTCATGAACAATAACTGTAATACTCTAATATATGAAATGCATTCATCATTACCTCTTTCTACGCCGAAACACAGTCAACCAACACACACAACTTTTTGACACGGTATAAATATTCTGCGGCCGGTGTAAGGAAAAAAATCCACCCCATAAAATAATGACCCCGGTCATTTTGCTATGTAGTAAAATGACCCCCGGTCAAAATTCTATGTAATAGAATGACACCCCGGTCAGAATTTGTTCCTGTCGCGGAATGACTCTTTCGAAAAAGCCAGTAATATTACAACCCTCTCACATGTAAATATATTACCCCTGTAAAATATTGACTCCTAGCAAGTTTTATCTGCTTTACTTAAAAAAACTTTAGGTATCATACAATTTATATATGAATGGTTCAATAAAGGAACTGTTCGCGGTTTGCTATATCCCAGGGTTAGACATCTCGGTACCGGGGTCATTAGTTTTGCATTTTCCCCGATAAACCGAGAATTCTTATTGAACATACGTGCCGACATGTCTAACCCTGAGTTTTCGTTACACCTCAATTAGTTATAATTTTATTTTGTTTTTTCCGTACGTTCGTCCGTCCATCCTTTCGTCCCTTACAATTTTCGTGTCCGCTGTATAACTCTCATATGCACGGACAGATTTTAAAATAAATTGGCACATATACTCATCTTATGATGACGTGCAAAACCCAACATACGGATCTGTATCATAAAGGTCATAAGGTCATCATAAAGGTCATATATTTCTTAAATGCATATAATAATGCCCATTTCATATCCGCACCATAACTTATCCATGCATGGAGAGATTTTGAAATAAATTGGCACAAATATCGATCTCATCGCGACAATGTGGAGAACCCAACACTCGGGTCTGTACGGTCATATAATGTTTAGCTCTACTGATCAAAGATAAGCAGGTGCGGTTTCCGTCCTCCGTCTTCTGTCTCTCCGCAAACATTTTTTTCGGCGACTAATCTTCTGAAACTACTGGATGAAACTTTACAGGAATGTTGCTCATGATGTCTAGTTGATCCTAGTAAAAAAGCACGTTGATGTGAATTCCAAGACGGCCGCCAAAGCTAAAAATAGATTTTTTAAAAACAAGTTTGTCTAAGCGTCTACTTCTTGAAAACTATAAGTGATATTGATATGGGACATTTTCTAAAATGATCAGCATGACATGATGTTGATCCTTTTTGAAAATTACTTTGATTTGACATTAAACATAGCCACCGGCGGCCATCTTTGTTTACATTGAGTTATATAATAAATACGTGTAGCGACTACAAATGAGATATAGGGTCCTATAGAAACCAAAGAGTCCAAACGCAATGACACCGTAGGTCCGCACTGTACTACAAACGAGGAGCAATATTTAATTAATTATACAAAGAAAAAGACAAAATACAACAGAAAGGGTGGTGAAGTCATGGTTATTTTAGTTTAAACATATTAATTTTACATCGATTGCGAAACAAGTTATTGCAACTTGCTCTCTACTACTCTCTTGCTCAGTAGGCAATAAGGCCTACAGGTTAGCTTAACCCTAAGAAATGTTGGAAGTTAAAGATTTCTGTGGGAATGTTCTGCCAGCCCTAACCTAAAGTATATTTAAAGGTACAATATAAATCATCAGAATGGACCATTTAAAAGTAAATATTTTATCCAGAAGGAGCTCCCCCAACAGCTCAGTTTGGGTATAGGTGAACCCCTTCCCATGGCATACAATCTCTGTTTGGCAACAACGGCATCCAGAAGTAATACCAAAACAATTGGCCGTTCAGTCTCAAATTCGTGAATAAAACTCTGTAAAAACACATACCAAAGAGAAAACGGGGTCATTCTACTACTATTCTACTGTAATAAATTGACCCCACCCTAGAGGTCATTCTACTTTAAGTTTACTGTAATAAATTACACCTTTTAGGCGTCAAAATTCTACGGAAGGGGTCATTTTACTACATAGCAAAATTACCGGGGATCGATTTTTTTTCTTACACCGGCAATGAGAAGATGGCTTTGCTAAAACAAAAATACACTCGAAGATTTATATTATATATTTATAACAAAACTATTACTTCTCTCTCCAAAATATTTTAAAAGGACGAAATAAAGTTACAATGATATCGATTAAACATATTTCTTATTGTTTTTAAATGTGTGTATTAAACTTATTTCTTTCCGAGTTTCATCAAACGTCTGAAGAATTTGACAAACGGATTTCTTCCCACTTTGTCACCAGTTTTCACTGCAATGTCCTTTCCCTCAAATGCGACATAAACTTTATTTAAATTATCGGCAGATGTTCCATGTTGTGCGACGGCTGTTTCTGCAGGCGCATTTGATGCTCCTGGTGATGTGGCGGATATTCCTGACAATGTCGTATTTCCTTTTCCTTTCCTTTCTTTCGAGAAATGGTTACTCATTGTTTTAATACTGGAATATACTGCAATGCTTTCATCAGATGACATTTTAAATCTATCCCCGGTCTTTCCTATAAGCAACTGAGCATTTCTCCTTACAAATGCATCCTCCTCACTCTCTACACAAAACAGAGCTGCGATATTCCCTAATTCTTCGTCTGTAAACTTGGCTTGTTTATTCTTGCCTTTCAACATATTTGGTGCTACTTTTGCAGCTGTTTTCTCCTTAATATTTACATTTTGCCTTCTGGCATTTATTGCCATTTTTCGTTGTTTTGCCTGGGCTTCGGTTTCTACACAAAACATATCGGCGATACGCTTAAGTTCTACAGCAGACCGCATCGTCTCAACTGTTTGTTGAGGGGTTTGGTCCGAAGAAACTTTAGCCGAAGTCATCTTGTGTATGACTTTACCTTCCTGTTGAGACGAAACTATGTTTTCCAACTGTTCCGCACCTCTCTCTGGAACAGGCGTATAGATTGCAGCGGACTGTATCTCAGCGGCATTCACTTTGATTGCTAACTTCTTTTCGGATATCGTTATTGAATCGAGACTTTTTGAAGCTTCATTTTGCCTTAAATCGCGATTCCTCTTCATCTTCAAACGCTTTATTTCATATGGTTCAATACAGATTACTGTAGGTGAATTTTTGACGGCTGTGACTGGTGTTATGGAAGCTTTACCTGTATTATAGCCTACTTTAGCAACCGAGATATCTGTAGCACTTATTGTACTGATCTTGGGCGGAAACGCTTTGCTTACATCCGGGTATGCCACCTCCTTTACTATAGCTTTGATCGTGTTTTGGGATGCAATTGCGCCATCTGTCGAAGCCGTCAGGACTTGTGTTGAAACTGGTTTATACTTCGTTATTTTAGGATTTGCTGGACGATTTTTGTCAACACTGATGTTTGTTGACGAGTCCTTGGCAAGTGTATTATAGCTGGATTTATTATAGCTGGATTTCGTACTTCCTTTTGACGCATTATCGAGACCTTTGTAGCTTAATTTCATACTCGCTTTTGACACATTATTATTACTAACGGCGTATGGAGATGCTTTAGTAAGTTCGCCTGAACTCTTGGAAACTAAACGAATTCCGCTTTTGTCTGAGTTTGGGCTATTGCGACTTTGTGTATCCACCGTAGACTGTGTGACGTGTGTTGTGGCGCTGTTGATCTTTTTTACCCCATCTAATTCACCAGCGGCTGTCGCTACCTTGTCATCTTTACTTGCCCTTGTTGGTGGTCTATTCCACTCTGTCGGATTTCTTCCCAGCTCCTTTCGAATCCTGCATTCAGATATATAAGGGGAAACATATAACAAATTACAAAAAAAAAATCGATCTATGTGATTATAATAACTATTTGCGTAATGGGAGAAATCATGCAATTCATCAAAAAATCTGACTGAAAACCTTTAAACCCGTGGTGGCAGAAGACAAGTTATGACACATATATTACAGAAACAGACCGGCCAAATAACGGCAAAACTCTATCCAGGAGTTACTGTCATATAATAATGCATATGTGCCGATTAAAAGTAAAAGTTTACTAACGGGTTCTAAAATATCCTTGATTGAATATGCGTAAAATGAAATATGAGTTGGTTACCCTTAATTTGACGCTCCAGTTTCGGGTTTGGCCTTAGTGGGTAAAACCGTTTATATTATTTCTAACAAGTTTGGATTCTCAATATAAGTTATATATACACCTTATCGTCAGTAGGTTTAAAAAGTTGGCTGTTGTTGGCAGGATAGCTACTTTTAACTGTCGTGATCGAGGTCCGGCACATGCTTTATGGACGTGGCACAGACGAACACCCAAGATAACGAATATTCCTCAATCGGATCATGTCCGCCATATTGGGTGGTATGCACCGCGTCTTAAACAGTGAAAATGTAGCTTTAAAACTTGACAAGGTAGCTGAGAGAATATAGGAATCCATCATGACATTGTGTATCAATGAAAAAAAAAGAAAATGTTGGTTCATCTTTTTATTTTTTATTAAATAATATGCTTTTTATTATTTTATTATTTTGTTGTTGGTGATGTTCAATAAGGTAATGCGACATAAGAGGATATTCCTATATCACATGACTGCCAATAAGAGATCCTGCCGATAGTTACTCTCTCCGGACTTTACAGAAGGCTGGTTGTTCGGTTGAATGGTGTATTACGTAATTTTCAGCACATCTTTAGGCCATATATGACTGACGATTTTTAATGGTGGAGGTAGACCACCCACCTTGTCCTGGGTAGAACCAGTACTGTATACCTCCGGCATCCGTAAGAGTGGACACTTTCTTACTTAAAGTGGATCTCCCAGTGGGATTCGAACCAACAGCGGTTATATTAAAGGAAGATACCATGCAATCTGGAGAGTGGTATAGTATCGAGTAAAGGATATAAGCATAAACTGTTGGTATAATGGGGCGGTATTTATAAGGTAGAACGCCTTATAGTAACGCACTGCACTACTAACTGTTATAGTAATAAATTAAAAAAAAAAATTGATCTAATTAGATAACAGTATAGGACTAAGCACAGATAACGTACCAGTCTCTCGTACTCTTTTCTACTACAGGAACAGGTGATTTTGTCATTACATCATCTCGAGTCGCCAATTTGTCACGTGCACCACGTGCTCCATCGGTGGCCTCCCCCGCAGCAAGATTGGTCTCCGTTGTTGGTGCCATGTCATCAAGATCTGCAAATGGTTACTAGTGTCATTATAACGTGCATAGAGGTTGTACGGTGCGTTTGTGTGTGCCAAATGTTTTAACAGCATTTCCATGTACAATTGAAATGCTACATTTTTAAATAAAAATATAATTAGGTAATTTAAATGTTTCAGTAGCAAGAAAATACAACAACATCAACCTTAATACGCATGCGTTAAATAGCTGCCGATAGAAAATAGCAGATATCTGGGTAGAAACTGGAAACACAAATTTAACAAAATAATAGATCAAGTGACGGGTGTTAAAACAATATTGAAAAAAATAATGTTGTCTTGGAAACATAAACACCATATTGCCCACATATTTTCATGGAGCAGACATTCTCTATCAAGACAATAATTTCGGCTATTTTTTTTATTTATTTCTAAACCAGATTTTGGGTATTTACCATGCATTATAATGCTGTTCTTTTGACATGTATGTGCTATGGGTTTAAAAAGTTTCCATATACCGCATCCCCTTTAACTTGAGGTCTCACTACACAGTTAACTCCATTGCATTTGACTGTTGGATGATTTGTGCGCCTTAAAATAGAGTTGTGTTCTTCGGTTTTAGCTACTTGTAATAATAATTATTCATGGATATTGTTTACTGTTGCATGTTTTCTGTTGCAGGTGAAAATACTAGTGTGAGATTGCATGAACAGCGATTATATGACACTGGCATCAAACTATGACGCCTTTACGGGTGCTGAGTGGGGTATGAATTTAGGTACAAACTGTGCAGTTAAAGTCCGAAAAAAGTACATTGCCTGACACCGTTAACATTTTAAAAAAAAAAACATTTTGGGCAACGTATCGGCATTCGTCCATTTTAGTGAGCGGAAATAAATGTATTTTAACCAATATATATATATATATATATATATATATAAATACTTTTAGCCTGGAATACTCTCATTCAGAATGAAAATATGGACTTGATACATATATATTTTTTTATATTATTTCTTTATACGCTTTATACATAATAGCCAATAGAACAAAATCCAAGTGTGAAATGTGAGAACTTAGACTTATCCCAAAAAGACTTATTAACTGTAGATAAACTGAGTTTTTGAGTATTTTACTCAAACGTTGTTTTTTTTTACAAAAAACTCAGTTTTATAAAATTGTATCAATGCTCATCAACTTACTACAAATATTGATAACTTTTAAAAATCATGAGTATTAGATGTGTATGTATTGTCCTGTGGAACATTTTATTCCATATTTACATGAAAAATATTGTTCAAGGCATGTGTCTAAGGTCATACAGTGTTATTGTGTTTTTAATTAACCTTAACCAGAATAGTTGTTTCATTAAATTGTATTAATTCACATCCATTTTCAAAGCATTTACTATTTAAAGAAATATTTAGTCTGAACGAGTTTCTTTTTACTCATTCATTTTGAATCTGATGAGTGAATACCCATTGCAGTCAAAAATTATATACAGCTCTGTATTTGTGGGACACAAGTAATTACTCTTGTACAGCATCACTTATAGTGACTTTATAAGTTCTGCATATAGCCTTACCGGTTCTACCAGTCATTCTTGAGAATATTCTTAGACTTAAGCACAAGTATACACATTTCAATCACAAATACTCTACAAGTTGAAAATATACCCAGTACATATATTTAAAAACGCAACATTTTTTATTTACAGTTAGATTTTCATTGAATTATTTACCTCCAATTGTTTTTTTTCCATTTAATAAAGTCGTAACTAAGTATATATATCCTCTGACAACCAAATGCAATAGAAAATGTTAGATTCCGTCCTCTTTGTTTTTGATCGTACCGCGTATATTGGGAAAAAGAATTATAGATGAAAACCATTTTAGTTTATTCCATACCTTCTATTTTCTGTTGGGTCACAGTGTTGACAACTTGTGAGGTCCATGGCAAGTACGGCGATCGTCGTTCACATGCAACACGCGTTCTGTGAATTTAAAATTGAAAAGAAGAAGTTAATTTGTCTGT
Organism: Cyrtodaria siliqua; assembly: GCA_037043455.1. Taxonomy (NCBI): domain Eukaryota; kingdom Metazoa; phylum Mollusca; class Bivalvia; order Adapedonta; family Hiatellidae; genus Cyrtodaria; species Cyrtodaria siliqua. The sequence continues at coordinate 48,644 of JAWPHD010009447.1, read as the reverse complement.
AACAGTCAACGTTATAAAGTTACAATTATTGTAAGGTTACGATTTATTTATCATGTAAAGGTACCCAGTATTCAAGATTGCAGTGACACCTTTTAAAAGCATGCTATATTTTATATTAAAAACTCATTAAACATTAATACCTTACGCCCACTTTCCCGGGAGGAACTAGCATCTGCAACCGTGTCCATTTTAATTTAGCTTAACAAATACGTTATAATAATTTGCGGTATAACATTGGTAATTTATATCTTGCCCATATGTACTTCTTCACCATTGTTATGCATATTGGGGCTGACAAGATATTGGAGCTGACAAGAATGCGTTCAGATTAAACAGTTGTGCAAGTATAGCAATCCAAACAATAGCAAAGATCTATTCCACGCTATTCCTGCCAATACCGTATTGCGAAAATGTAGCGTTACATTGTGGCCCATAAAACACTGCGCTTATTCGTAATGCATGCAGTTACTTTATTGTGCAGATAAGGGAAAGAGTTACTTTCTTGTGCAGATAACGATGAAAGAGTTAATTTAGTGTGCATGTATTGTTTATATATAAAACACAGGTGATTTTATTGATATCTCTCACGATTGTGCCGACCACATTTGTCCTGAGAAATATATTTTATGGGTAAGTCGAATTACCTTTTGCGGCGGCTCACACCATGCAAATAATAGTATAACATCATGTTTAATGTTGTTGTATTATCGGAATATATTTACGTAGTTTCATCGGAATCACGCGAATTAATGTACGTTAACGTTGATTGATTCGGCAAAGTTTATACTAACGGCAATAAGTAACAGATTATATTAATATTCTTAAACTTCAAACAATTTAATTAAGTTCAAACCCAATTCTTAATCAAAATTATCTATCTATCATTAATACACCGATACTATGGGACAGCATTGTTTTTTTCACAAAATACAATTCGTCAAAGATGCGAGCGATGCGAGAGATGTTGATTTAGATTGATTTTGTTGATTTTAACTTCAACTCAGGCAGTTTGAGCAGTTATTGTAATGCCAAATTGTTCATGTCAATGGCTTATCGCAAAGAAACAAAAAAAAAACTGACTACAGATGTATTACTATTTAAACGTTATTTAATAGTTGTGGACTGATACTAGTAGATCAGATCTAGAATGGTTTATTGAGTTCGAAATGTGGTTTTTATATTACAAAGAGCTGTCTTAATCGCCATTGAAAATAAAAAGACGACTTTCCCATCATTATTTTAAAGAAATGATTAAACAGATAATTCGGGAAAAAAGAAAGAAGAAAGAACAATTTGCGAACATACGCGTGAAATGTTCAGGGTTCCTGTTGTAGAACCCGCCAGTGGATACGTGTAAACCAATAAGATAACATTCAAACTAACAAGACGATGGATGTGAAGTTTGACAATGAATTAAAATATTTATTATACACACCTTCTGCATAATTCGTCCACATCTGACATGTTGAAACACAATATTAGTTCAGGAACATGAGCAAAACCATATTTAATATCGGGTAAAATATACGCACGTCAACAGAGTTGCCAGGTGAATGACGTAACGTCACAGTCAACGATAATCTCGCATGAAGAAACATCGCGTGACATTGTGGTTGTGCGTGGGGTGGGGGTGGGGGTGGGGTGAATGATGAATGACGGGGGGGACGGGGGGGTTGGGGGGGGGGTGAATGATGAATGACATAACGTCACAGTCAACGATAATCTCGCATGAAGAAACATCGGGTGACATTGTGGTTGTGCGTGGGGTGGGGTGGGGTGGGGTGGGGGGGGGGGGGGGGGGGAGGGGGTATTAGCAGAGAGAATGAAGGTTCAAAAGAGCCTATATTCACGTGTCCCTACGATTGGTGTTTTTTCTTAAATACTTATAGAAATCGTTTATGGAAGGACCGAAGATGTATATAATTCTATATACAGTACTTCATTAGTGTTTTCGAAATTACACCACTATACCAAAGGAGAAAAGACTTTAGCGTCCGATTTTATTGGAACTGTACCATACTCCTGCCATTTTTCAATACCCGGTCGAGTTTAAAAACCTACAACTCTTTTAATAAAATGTTCTGTGGACTAAAATTTGGGCTGTTTATTAAGGAAGGATTATATTTTATGGCAGTATGTCTAAAATCTCTTAAACTCGACTATTTACCGAGTACCAGGTCTCTAACGTTCTACAAACACATTTTTTAGCTTAATTTCAACATTTAACCTACCGTAACTCGCCTAATGTAGGTTCAAATTTCACGGGAATCAGGTGACATACAAAACATTCCTCCCAAATTAAAATGGTCGATTCATTTTTCTAATAGTTTAAGGCTAACAAGTCATAAAACTAGATTTACTTACCCTTTTGAAACTTTTTTTTGTTTACCGGGAACTGTACCTACGGGTGCCGAACTGTACCTACGGCTGCCGGTAATCGGGTGTGTACAGCCACATGCACATTCTATACGTTTAAAGTATTTATAAAAAGGGTGCTTATGTTTAGATTGTTTTGATTAATTCATTAAAAAGATGCGTGTACCCTCTTTGAGAGTCATATTTGATAGGATTACATTCATGTGTTCAGAAGTTTACTGGCGCACCAACACATAAAGGCCCCCGCCATTTACATCGAGATAAAAAGAAATGTACAGAATATACCTTGAACCTTCTCGCCTGAAGAATTGCAGACTCGCTGCAAATTCTATTAAAAAAATATATTAATTTATGTTTTTGTTCACCACCCATGCAGCACCTGAAACAATACAGGGATCATGATAAAAATCTTTAATGAACATGAGTAAAATTACCCATTTACAGTTCGCCACTATCAGACTATGCTTTCCTCTTTGATTGTGCGATGGACGGACAGACTGTTGACCATACGATGACGTCTACCTAAGTCCACAAAGGACGGTAGCGTGTGATGTTTATCATAAATATTGTCTTGTCGTACCCTTAACGGTTTGTTCTCTTCTGCTAAGTCACTGAGTACCTGCGTTGTGGCTTTCTAGGCTTTTTATATTCATACATACATGATCATTTATGTGTTATACGTGTACTGCCTATTAATGCTGCCTTGTTTGTTGAAGAATATAACCTGGCGATGATATATTTATTTACACTGTCCCGTTTATTGGGATGAAATAGGGTAAGCGGGATGTTTGGTGCACCTTAGAACCTGGTTTAAACCCCAGGTTTGCCACTGACCGTACCAAGGTGGTAGCCCTTTTTGCAACCCTTTTATGTTTGTGATGTCATGCCTTGTAATCATCTTTGTGGTTGTTGTTTGTTTCTGTGCGTGTTTTGGTTCACTGTGGCCCTTGGCAGCTACATTTCATGTGCGACTCTTATATGATTTTCATAAATGCATATGATAAGATAGCAGTGAACAGTTTCTTTACATGTTTCACTTTGATAACTACATATGGTAGCAGTGAACAGTGTATATGTGTTGTTATGCACACGCTAACGCAGATGTATCGCTTACATGTGAACAATTGTATTTCTGTGCTGATGTGTACTTCTTGCACGTCGTGCTATAAGGGTAATTTTAATCAGTACGTAAGGCATGTCAAGGTATTTGAACAGAGAGAGGCGAGGTCGCCCACCTTGATTCAAAATGTTTGATAGGAAGAACTGAAAAAACGGTCGTGGCGTGTTTATGTCTCCATAAAAACATTTTTATTTTCAATATTGTTTTAACACCCGTGACTTGATATATTATTTATGTTACATTTTTGTTTACAGTTCCTACCCAAATATATACTATTTTCTCTCGGCAGGTATGTTACGCTGCGTGCGTAAAACCTTGCTTGTATCTACTTTTGTAGTATTCGGTAATTTATTATTTAGGGTCATTTAAAAATCAAATGGGATTCTTGAGTAAACTCCATAATGAGTTCATCCGTGTGCAATAAAGAATTCTCACCCTCGGGGTCAGCCCGTTTGGCAGAACCTCGTTCCAGGCTGGAGAGTTTATACCCTCGGGCGAGACTGCATTTTAGTTGAATAAAAGAAGCGACAGTTCGGTTTGTAAGGTTAAAAATAAAGCACATCTGGGACTACTTACGGTGAGACATATATTCTACTCCGCTAACCTATTGTTATGTGAAAGTATGTGTATTTATAGTAGACGATCGGATGTTGTATCTATTACTGGAATCTAAGTTAGTATAGGTGTCCGGACTGTATGTCTGTCAGTGTCACGTAGTATTCATCTGGGATGGTTACAACGATGTTGGCCATCTTGTAACTGTGTGAGAGCCTACTGTATATTCGTCGTTGGTTAAGTCTTCTCCAGTTCATGGAGTGGAGCATGGATCCCGTCAGAGCCATCTGTGTATGATAGTACATTATAATTTCAAACAAAGGCGTAATACATTACTTCTTAGACCTCTGGTTCACAGCATGCGTGCTACTTTGATAGCATTCTGTATTAGACCGCACAATTGATGATGATGAAGGGGTTTTCTTTATCCTCGCCCTGTGGCATAAGGCCTTTTGGCTTTTCAATACACGAATATGGTGATTGCTGTAGAGTCCAGTAAATGTCTAGCAATTGGTTTACTGTAGAACAGCAGTATTAGAGTTGGTAGAAATGTAGAAGTCAAATGGAAGATTAATTGTTGAAGTTGTAGATTTTGGCCAATCGGATTGCCTGCATAATTGTGCTAGATCAATCCGATTACGGGCTCAGGAATGTTTTAGCCAATCATGCAGTGAAGAGCGTGTCGACGTGTTGAAAAGAGGTCAGTCCTATTGACTGGGTTTCCCGTGCATTCGCTGGTGTCCTATTTCGAACCCAAACAAAATGAGTGATCTGTGCGTTATAAACACCATAGCCCGCTATTTCTGAGAGGGCGGACACAATGTATTGCAGCTCATCGTTCATTCCGCGAAGGCTCCAAATCCCAAGTCGCAATCCGTCCGTGGTGAGTCGTTGCAGCCGTCGTGCGGGGGCTTGCTGTAACAAGTGGTACGATAGGTTTCCGTAGATGATTACTCGTACCTCTTTAGGGCCACGTTAAAAAAATAAAAACATATGTACAGCATGATAGATTACCCCACCCTCCATCCCCACACCTACACCCACCGTGGAGACAACCTACCACGGTGAGGAGATTCCAGACAGCGAGGTCACCTTACTCCAGACGGCCGCAACTGCATGTTCGATGGTCTGAACTGGAATGAGACCGCACAATAGTCACTTGCCTTGTATACGAAGTTATTGGTAGTTACCATTCAATGTATCGCTTTTTATTGATTTAAACCCAATAACACAACAATAATGAGTCAATAATATACACTTCTCAATTATATAAAACTTAAAGGGACACACGGCAATCTTCTTGCTGTTTTTAAAACTCACGGCATCTCATTAGTTTTTCTTCATAACTTCAGTGATTTAATAAGTGGTTTATTACTTCTCTGATAACTTTCATTTGCTAAATCACTAATATACTTAACGCCGTTAAAAGTGCACGTTTTTTTATTTTGTGTTTATTTTCAATATCGATTGTAGTGTTATGTATATGTTAGAAATTATCCACAATCCCTATAAATCTGGTGACCGATCAAATTCATGTATTGAAAGAAGTAAAATCGGAATTATTCAATCGATCTTGGAGACATTTTAATTTAAAAAACATTAAAAAAAAAACACTTGCACTTTTAATGGCGTTAAGTATATTAATAAGAACAGTATAAAGCAAATTGGTTTTCGATATTACCATGGATATAAAGGTCTAGGATATTAACAACTGTTGATTATATTAAGAACCCTGTTATTTCTAATATAGTTAAACCTATGATAGATGAGGAAGAACAAAAGAAAACTAAAAAATGTATTTTATTATATGCAAGTAGGTTTAAAGACAATATGATACTGAATTAATAAACCGAGTCGCTAATTTTAATGCTTGATACAAACTTCAAGATTGTCGTGTGTCCCTTTAGGGGGTCCCAAAGGGGGGTGTGTTCACGTGATCACGTAAAATAAAAACAAGGATCACGTCTTCACGTGAAAATAGCAGAACTTTCACATTTCACGTTAAATGTGGATGAGCAGACGTGAAGCGCTATAGGCTCGAGCTTCTCTAGTACAATGTGTGGGTTGCAACAACAACAAAAAAACAACAAAACAAAACCACACACAATCACACACAAACTTGAGCCGTCAGATGTATTCTGAGGCTTTCAAATTGACAACCGCATTCTGGCATCTCATGTGGTATAAAAGTTATGACAAAAAGAGAACATTTCACATACCTGGGAGGAGGAGGGACACTAAAATTACTAAAAAGGACTATAAATTCACGTTTCACGTCACCATTTCACGCGATCACGTTTACGAAGACCAAAATCACGGATCACGCTGATATAATTTTCACGCAATCACGCAAAAATAGTGTTTGTTTCACGTGTCACGTTTTTAAAAACACCCCGATCACGTTTTCACGCAAAACCCCTTTGGGACCCTCCCTTTACTACATCAGTTATCTTCTATCATCCCAACTGATACCAATACGGAATAGGGTCCCGGCAAATAAACCTGTTCCATTAAAAATACGAACATTTTGTAAATTTAAAAATATGTCAGCTTTACATGCGAAAGTCCCCGGATATCGAAAAACAACACACATCAACAAAATGCGTGGGCTGCAATAATAAATTACCCCAACATAACATTGAATAAAAGCACTTCATGATTTGAAATGGATTTGCAATAGCACAAGGTACGCAACAGTTTCACTTTGAATTGTACGACGGATGCTCTATTGAGTTTTCAGGAAACGCTGTTTCCCGTATTAATCTAGAAATTGACAAAACGGATCTGCCATCTGTTGGTGATTATCGATCGTCGGTAATATTTTTGTTATGTGATGTAATTATGACATTGTAATATAAACTACTGTAAAGCATTGCTTTAATTTAAACCTGACCTGGATACTAGATCACAGAGATAAAAAAAATGGAAGCCAATTCACAAATCATTTTTATTATTGTTTGGACGCTTGTTTCAGCCAAAAGTTTTTTGGACTTTTCAGACAAAATATATCTCGTACCTAAATAAACTGTATATCAGTGAAACAGACATTTTTAGTTGTAAATAAAAATATTTTACATTTCAGAATCGGTGGAGAAATAAAAAGTTCATGCCCGAAAGCTTTTTTTGATGGGGGCATTTTCAATGCAAAATTCTGGTGCATGAAAAATTTGGAAAATGTTTTTTTAAAAGCTTTTATTCGAAAATGGTTATAAACTTAAGTTATATATGTAATTTCTTAATTTTCTGCTGCCCCACCAACATGGAATTTACATGCACATGGGAAAAGCCCCATCGAAAAATGATTCTGGCTGTAAAATATTTATTTCTCAACAGATTTTCAAAACTAAGGTATTTTTATTTACCACTAAAAATACCAGTTCTACTGATATAAGATTGATGCAGTGCACATATGATTTAAATTGCTCAAGCTTCTTCAGAAAACCTTTTGGCTGAAACAAGCGCCCAGAACAATAGGACTCTGTTGGGGGTATATAAATAGATAGGTTTATAAGCACGTTACTACAGTCCCGCCGCAGAGCTAGCTTTTATGGCAATATTGGTGGAGCCTCCGCTTCACATACAAGGTGTCCCTTGTTCAAACCCACTGAGTACCTAAATATTAATTTGTAATTTTTCCGCTCCAATTACATTGGTGGAGAATCTGGGTAGGCATTGTATGAGGTTATGCCCAGATGCCTAGATCATTGTATGTGTTGTCTGTATGTGTTTTGTGATATTTCAAATTTATATAAAAATAAAAAGGTTGGAGGTATATAATAGGGCTCAGTTAGGGGGAATGTAAATAGATAGGTTTACAAAATAGATAGGTTTACAATATAGATAGGTTTATAAGCATGTTACTACTGTCTCGCTGCAGAGCTAGCTTTTATGTCGATATCCGGTCTGATTACACTAGACTAGTTTTTTTTGTGAAATTTGGAATGATAATTTTTTTTTTCCAATCATTGTTATTAAAAGAAAATAATAAAAACAGATTAATTGGGACGGGAAATTGCACCTTTATTTATTATAATTTTTTTTTTTGGGGGGGGTAAATACAGACCAGTTAGGATACTAGTCAATATAAGCTGGTGTCAAAACTAATCTGTATTTACCAAAAACAAAACTTATAACCAAGGGATATTAAACTGTGAAAATAAAAGTGAAAAAAGTTTATTTCTCTTTTGTTATAATATTTCACAATTTTCACAATTTCTAGAAAATTACCGAAAAATGTGAGTAGCCTGCAGTATCTCGATTGCATCCGATTGAGGTTTTCATAATTAAGGTTTCCCAAAGAAAATTGAAAAGGCATGTTGTTTTGACATTAAACAAACTGGGCTTAAAATTAATTCCTGGTTTTAAAAAGAATAGTCCCCAAACATGCCAAAGGCGAAATTGCAAAATAACATACATTTTATGATACATTTAGCAGAAAGTAGATGAATGGCCATAGAAATTCAATTGTGTTCTTCAATGTTTGTTATCATGAAAATTTAGATATGACTCAGGGCTTTTCCTAGGTATTTAAAGACACCTAGATCAAATTGGGAATTTTTTATCGACAAATTGCCAAAATTGGGAAATTAGTACATTATGAACAATTATCATTTAAATAGTGATTCGAACCTGTTAGAGTGGTAACAACAATCAGTTACTGAAATGAGTGTGTGGAGTGACACCAACACAATAGAAAATGTCATTTAAAAAATATTATTGTTGTTTTTTTGGGGATTGGGAATTGTTTTCTTTAAATTGTGAAAAAAAGTGTGTTTTTTCCATTGGGAAGGAGCCGTTATTCAGCCCATGACACTCCTAGGAAAAACCCTGTGACTAAAGGCATGTGGTTCTGATGAAGGCATTTTGTTTTTTCCTTCCTTTCCCAGAAAGGCATCATGTCAGCAATATGCCCTATGACCCTGGGGGAAACCCTGATAAAAGAGGGACAGCACACTTTTGATATATATTGTGCTTGTTCACATGAAACATTCAATCATTTAATATTGCCTGTTTTACCTCTACAGTCAGGTATGCAGTGAATGCTGGAGTGTAGTCTCCGGACATACCATGAATCATTCTGTTATTTTTAATTTCTTTCAATAACTGTAGAAACTTCCAACAACATGGCTGAATCATCCAGCGCAGATGATACACACAACTATGACAGTTATGATGAGCTAGATGAAAACTCAGACAGACCTGCCGAGAGATGGGCTCCTCTAGGGGCTGTCTCAACTCCAGAACCATCCTCCTCATTCTCGGAACAAAGGTAAATTATAGAAAATGATTTGATTGTTAATTATGTCATATGTCAAAGCTGTTAGAAGATGGTTTTGACTAATTTGACCCAGGTAAAACAATTTGAATGAAATATACTCTGTGAAATAGTTGTATCTTATGAAGTCCAATTCAACGTGACATAGGATTGACCCTTCAAACAATGAGCAGATAATTTAGTGGTTTATATATTAACATTTTGCATTTAGGTCACTTTCTCAGGATAAATATATGTTTCTCTTATCCTGATCTCAGATACTGCAACTAAGGCAGGTATTAAGTGCTCACAAAATAGGATAGCCCTTAGTTAGGGGCCTGTCAAAAATCTGGTTGGGGCTTGTCCCTTTTTGCCATATTTTACTAATTCCAGGCCTGTCAGTATTAATTCAGGGCCTGCCTGTCAAAAATATTTTCCTTTGAGCACTGACTAAAGAACAATGATGAATGTAAGTACAATTGAATTCAATTTCTAGTTTAATGACAAAGTTGGTGATGTATCTAAACATGAGTTGCACCCATTTAGACTTCTTTTATGTGTGTGGAATTCTAGTGATTCAAATAACTAGGTAAGTATTGTATTGAAGCATATTCTTTGATTGCAGTAACAGAAGCCAGTCAGATGAGCTAGCGAGACTTGAAGAAGAACAAGATCAGCTGAACTCTTCCCTGCTTGCCCTAACCACACATTTTGCCCAAGTCCAGTTTAGATTAAAACAGATTGTCAATGCTGGGGATCCAGATAAAGAGGTAGTTTGCTGTTATATGATACTATTTATATTCTCTTGATACTTGATGTGGAAAAAAAAGGCATCTAATTATGAATTAGCTTCACTTTTCAACTATTCATGTAGGCTGAGCTAATGCGCTGATGTGTCTCAATAAAAATGGCTATTCCTCTATATGAAAATACACTGATAGTAGTTATAAGTGTTTAACCTGCAACAAAATAAAGGGCCTTGATGATGCATTTATATACTAAGCTAAGGCCAAACAAAAATGTGTTTCCTTTCGCTGACCAACCATATTTTCAGCTTCCGATTCTGTGTTGTTTTTGGTAAAATTCAGCATCAAATGTTCTGTGTATTTTAAAGATATATGCACATGATTTGACAATAAGTTTAATGGTTAATTTCAAACCTGGAATAAATAAACTAAATGTTTTTAGAGCTGCTAAAGTAGCCAATCCGCTTGCTGACTTGGATTTCTTTACAGCCAATGCAGATATGAAAGATAATTCTATTAAGAACAAAAATGGAAATAACGCTGTATCCAAATCTTCTTTCGATTAACCTATTCATGGTCAAATAAAAATGTTCACCTTTTTGGGAATGATACCCATTCAGTTGGGAATTTTATTTGTTTTGTCTCAAATTGAAAATTATTCACTACCAAACGAAATCGTTAATGTATCGTGATTAAATACTTTGCAAACACATTACCATATATATGTGCATTTATACATGAGCAATGCAGCAGTCTAATGACAAATGATGATATGTAAGGAGAAGTTTCTGGCAACAGATTTGTTTTTTTTATTTCAAAATTTAAACTGTTTTCAGTTGGAACTTTTTTACACCAGATTCAGAAGAAAAAAAATGTTTTGCTTGCAACAGGGAAAGGTTCTTTTTATCAGTACCACATATATGAGAAAAAAAACGCTGAATGTAGATGCCTGAATAACCTTTAAAATTTGTTTTATTAAAGGGGTTGATGCACTATTTTCAAACAGGTTTATTTTAAAGGAATTTGAAAAAAGCTAACGTAATTATCAAAATGACGTGAAAAATAAAGGAGGTATGACCTATTGAACTTTTGCAAAGAAAATAAATGGAGGTGGCCATCTTGGAACGATGACGTCATCGCGCCTTTTTGCATTAGACATATTGACAAAATGTCTTTTAAAGCAAAGAAAGCCACTGCAAATGAAAAATAAGCATGCAATTTATACATTTTACATAAGAATATTTATTTTTAATCAATTTGCATTGATTTTCTTTGCTTTAAAATGTATTTTATCAATATGCCATATATGGTAAAAAGGTCCTATCTCCCTTATTTTTCGTGGCATTTTGATAATTCTTTCATTTTTTTTCTCAAATTGTTCAGAGCCCTTTTAAATAAATTGTGTTTGAAAATAGTGCATCATCCCCTTTAAGACAATTTATGACAACTTTTAATTTAGACTTTTTTGTATTACCTCATAATGAATTGTATTTGATGTAAGTGCATATCTCTGGAATGAAATTATTTATTTTTCAGAGATTATTGAAGGAACTGGAAGAATTTGCATTTAAGGGGATTCCAGATGTGCGAGGGTGTAACGTTCAGGATGCACAAATTTTGGAAGAAATGGTATGAATATATATCTAGACCTTTATAGATGCTTTCTAAAATAAATTGCATTTGTTTAATCATTAATATTAATTATAACAATAGTATAAAGCTAATTGTTCTTGTATATAAAAAATTATATGACTATTAAATTGTTGACTATATTTCACCAATAATATATTCAAATAAAGACTAGTTTAGCGAAAAAACGTTGAAAAATCAAAATTGTATTTAAATATATATGCAAGCAGGTTTAAAGTCAAAATGATACTGGATTAATAAATTGAGAGGCTAATCTTAAAGGGACACTGTCCATAACTTTTAGCTTATAAAACACACAATAATTATGTTCGCAAACATTACACACTAAACATTATTGAATATTTACTAATTAAAAGCAAGAGTGTTTAACGGAATTCAATTGCGGTACAAAAAAAAAGTAAATCCGCTTTGTGCGTTTGAACTCGCAGCCCAAACTAAAATTACACTCACTGTAATAATAGTGTGCGTGAGTGTAAAGTGGTCGACAACGCTCCCGACTGAGCTAAGCGGGCTATACGTATTACGCAATACATACTAAGGTCAAAACCTAATGCACTAATGGAAGTCATGTGATCGCAGAAAAGGTAAATATTGTGGGTCCCACTTTATTTACATATAATAGTTAAAACTTTTTTTTTCAAACTCACGAATGTATTCCTACATACTTCTTAGTGTCCATCCTCATGTTTTCATGTATACATTTCACTGAATAAAAGTGAGACACTTATTTGGTTATGCTCAATATCTGCTTACTTACGAACAGTGTCCCTTTAAAGCTCGATAAAAACTTCAAGATTGCTGTGTGTCCCTTTAATGTTAGAACCGTAGATTTATGTATCATGGTATTATTACCCTTTGGCGTCATAATTGTTATAACTCGACAATTAACAAATTCAGTCCCTCTCTAAATTAATGAAAACAGCTGCGTAATGGAGTATAAAGTGAACAATCAACTGTTGTTGGTTTACTGTAACATTTCATTGTCAGTAGACTGAGGCAATATGGATATTAATTTTGTAACTCTTGATATTACATATCTTCGATAGCAAATATCTATGTTTCCCTAGTGAGTGATCAATAATTACATTACAGAAAGAGAAAAGTCTATCCATGACTTGCAGTTCTTCTGTGGTACAAAATAAATGGTATATTATTGCAACCTTGTTCCAAAAAGGAATGCAAATGGGCGAAAAAAATGTTTTCTGAAACGCTTTAATATATTTTGGTATTACTTTGTCCTGACAGAGTGAGAAAGAGCATGAGGTGAAGATATCTAAGCAGAGAGAGAAGCAGAAAGAGCTGATAGTACAACTCAAATCACAGCTCGAGGACCTGGAAACATACGCTTATGAGGTATAATCACGCTATAAGCTTTATATACAGTTAAAGGAACTAGAAGTGATCTGGAGTAGTAATCGTTGCCACTCCAAATTCAAATGAAAACTTTCATAATGTACGTAATAAGCTTTTAAAATGATGTTGCCTGCAGTTAAGTTATTATCTATGAATAAGTAAGTTCTGCAAAGCTAAATGACTCTTAACATGTTTTTTGATTTTAAATCAGCACTATTAATTCGTATGGAGTTCATATTTCTAGCAGATGTGCACATAATGAAGGAACTCATTGCAATCTTAGCCTTAATGAATTAGTAATTAATGATTTAGACACCAAAAAGTAAAAACTAGCAAATTATCTTTTTCAGCGTTAAATTCATTTAAAAATAAAAATGTCCACAAATTATTTTCTGCAAATATGTACTGATATTCAACACCTTTTCTATGTATCCTCCATTATAGACTGGTGAGTTGGAGGAGTTGCCAACAAGTAAGCAGATGGAGAAACAAAAAGTTGTTCTTGACCAGTTGAGAAACACCATGGATCTGAAAATTGACAAACTAGATTCACTCAGGTATAACAACTTGAACATGAATCTGTGAAAACTTTTGCCAACTGTTAGCTAAATTGTAGTTATTATGAAAGTGGTAACACGCATTAATTCATTCAGAGTAATTCCTCAACTCTGCATAACCAGAGAATGTGAGAGTCTACTATTACTACTACATGTACTTAGGTTTCTAGAAATTATAATTCTAAAGTGGCAGTTCTTAAGATTTTGACAATATTAAGGAATTTTAAGATTTCGTATGTTTGTGTTATGCATTCAGAATAACTGAATAAACCGAAGGTTTATAATAAAATCAAGATGAGATATAAATAATTAAATAACTGAATGATTCAATAGAACGAATGGTAACTGTAGATTATCACCTAATCAAAGTATTTATATATAGCTCAAAGTTGTCTTCATTTCAGTACTGACGAATTGAAACAGGTAGTCAATCATGCAGTGGGGCAGGTAAGAATAATAATAAAATTGTTCTATTTTACCACAAATCGATTAATATGGTTAAATACAAACAAGATATACTTGAATTGTCATGAATGCATGCTATAGCAACATGTGTATTTCATGTATATAGGGATTCTATATCATTTGAAAGATCTGAACACATTCCAGAAATATTTTCTATATGAGGATACATATGCATGTGATAAGAAATAAGAATAGAGGAGTATTGAAAGGACTGAAGAAAGTCTATATCACTCTCACATTAAACCCAGGGATAAATAGATAAGCGCAATAGATACTGTATGGCAGGTCTTAAAGGTTGCAGTACACTAATTGCTTTCCCATAGGCCACAATGCAAGCTTTTCAGAAGTAAAAAATAAAAATAAACATACACATTCAAAAAGATGTGTCTTATTTTCAAGATAAGTCCAAGTCCAGTGTACTAAAAGTTAAAATTCAACATGTTTCCCCTACTGAACTTTCCATGGGGGCCGCCATATTTGTTTACATGCATAACCGCAGTAAAGTATTACCTGTTTTTGAGTGGGGGTTAATCTCACAATTTCATGTTTAAAAAATACATTTGGTAAAAAATGCTGTCATTTTAATAAATGTTATTTATTAATTAACAACTGAAAATTTATTTTGAAGCATTTATCTGGCATGTTTTAATTTGTGTGACCTTTCACTTCTGGCACAGGTCACTCCTGGAAAGGCGCATGGCTAAGCCTATGCTATATTTAGAATACTGCAACCTAAAGTAGTGGTAAAAGCATTCCATTTATATAAACAGAAAAACGATTAATTGCATATTACAGCACAGCCGATTTGATATAACTTGACCTAACAATCACACTTCAAATCAATCGTCGATCGATTATTGATCCAATAATATTTCTACTCCAACTTGAAACAGATGCATCGGATTGGTCAATCATTCCCGCCTAGTTTCCATATGAGTGTTAAGCAAAGGATACGTTTGTGATACTCTGGCAAGCGAGTATCTGTTTAGTGTAACATGATCACAATGTTGAAACTAAATAACCCTACAAAGCAAGCCCATTACTAAGCCCTAAAAGATAATTTGCCTCCTCCAGTACTTTCTAAGATAAACCATCCCTAAGTCTTAGAAAGGAAAAAAGTGTATGGCAGACGATTTGTTTGTTTGTATGGTGTTTTACGTCATTACAGACGGAGGGCTAATCCCAGAAAGTGCTGGAGGGGGCAAATTATCTTTTATGGCTTAGTAATGGGCTTGCTTTGTAGGGATATGTGCGCTTTAGTTGAACAAAATCCATTAAATATTAAGAAAGTAATGTATCAAAAACATACCCGAATTATGAGCTTTGTTGATAATGTTTGTTCGCCGTGAACCCGATCAAAAAGTCACATGATTCACCACTGTGTTCAGAGCTATCAGAAGTAACAGAGTGGATTTGAATCGTTTCAGATTGTGAACCCGGCAAAAGTGAAGGAGAAGTTGGTCACCCAGCTCACCACTCAGATTACTGATCTGGAGAGATTCATTCAGTTCTTGCAAGGTATGTGAAATAAAATGGGTTTAAGGTCTCGTTAAATAGAGGATCTTACATTCGTGCCTTCATTAAACGAGATGGATAAAATTATATGATGCGAGGCTGTGCCAACCATCCTATCACTTTTATCCAACGAGAGTATACGCACGAAATGTAAGATACTTTTAAAATAGGCACGAATGTAAGATTCTTTTTACAACAGAACTACTTTTCGATTTTTTTCGTATTTTAAATGGCTTAATATGGAAATCGACGAGGCAATTCCGATGCACATCGAGCTGAATGGAAAGGACCGAACGATGATTCGACCTGAATTTGCGTATTTATTTTACTAGTATAATATGATAAATGCAAATTGGCTTTCTTACACTCGCACACATAAAACATTTTATTAGGTTATTTTGGGACAGCAACCTCAGGAGGAGATGAGATGAAGGATGAAGTTTCTATCAGACATGCTTTTAGAGAGCGAACCCCCCATTAGCTATACCTTTGCTTCAAACTGTTGCTAGAGTGCAAGTATGAAGAACTTGCACACCATTATCTAAAATTCTGTTTTAGATAATTGTATATTTGGCACATATAAATAAAAAAGTGACTTTTGAAGATGTTAAATTTATTTCAAGCCTGAAGGTCTGAAAATTAAAAAAAAAATGTCCTGAAGGTTTATGTAACGCTTACTACAGTCATTGCTTTTGAAAACGTTTTCGTCACAATCACAGCTTGTTAAAAATTATTCAAGTATTAGTACTGACTCAAACATGTCACCAAAAAGATAGTTTGATGTTTGCATGGATAATAAATATATCTCACCAGGTGACGCAGCAAGTCCTGGACCACTGGGGGATAACCGGTGTACCTGTGCTGTGCATGGTCAGGCTGTTGTCAACAAGGGGAACAAGGTATATAATAGTGTTTTTAACCGTCTTTTGACGTCTCGTTTATTCTCCCTTTCAATAGGTGGAACAATACAATATATTTTCATATTTACATGTAATATTCATATGATAAAAAAAAACGTGTATCTATTTTGGTATAATGAAATTAATACAGCAGAGCTACATGTATTATATAGTTGAGGACATGGATATAAGGGCGTATATGCCCCGCTAGACGATGCTGTTGTTAAATCGATCAAAAATGGTTAAAAGAAAAAACTCAAAATGAAGACTTTTATACAGGGTGGTTTGAAAGTGTACATATATGACTTATAAAGAGTGTATTTGCAGTACCGGTATATATAATTTGTATATCTGATCGCCGGGGGGTATGTTAAAACGGTGTAAAGATTGGTGAACAATATACATAGATAATGCTGAATAAGCTTAAAGTTAATATAGTTACACTAATTGAATGATTTTAGTCAAATAAAAAAACAGTTTAAAACTATTTCCTGGCAGTTGTGTCAGGGCTATTCGGCAAACATGGGACCCCAGGAAGGCACTTTTGAAATTAAACATCCACCTATAGATGCAAAATTATGTATAAAGAGCCAAATTTTGGAAAATTATTGCTCCCCGAGACTGCAATGAAACTTCAAACTGTGATAGAGGGCAATGAATATAGGAACCATAACTCTATCTTAATTAAAATTTGAGTTATTGCCCTTGGTACTGTTATACTTATAATTTGTGTCTGGAGCATAACTCAAAACCTACTAATGGGACTGCAATGAAACTTCACACAATAATAGAGGAACATGAGAGGAGGTGCAGAACACAATTTTTTTTTCTCTGTCTTCATTCAAATTAGAGTTATTCCCTTGGTAATTTTATACTTATAATTGTTGTCCGAAATATGACTCGAAAACTACTAAAGGGACTGTAATGAAAATTCACACAATGATAAAGGACAATGCTAGAGAGCATAAGAACCATAGCTCTAGATTCATTTAAATTCTATTGCCCTTTGTAATACAAAGCACCCAATTCGGGGAGCATCCATCGATTCTACCGATATTCTTGTTTAAATTGCCTTCCTGGGGTCCCTGGTATGTTTTAATGTCATGTTTAATTACTTCATTATTTATTTTGTTACAGTTTGAGTTTCCTGAGAAGGCACTTAGTAAAGATAGTTCCAGTCCAGATTTACAAAATGCGAAGGTAACTACTTGTACACATTATAAACTTTGTTTGTATGTTAGGTGTACACATTATAAACTTTGTTTGTATGTTAGGTGTACACATTATAAACTCTGTTTGTATGTTAGGTGTACACATTATAAACTTTGTTTGTATGTTAGGTGTACACATTATAAACTCGGTTTGTATGTTAGGTGTACACATTATAAACTTTGTTTGTATGTTAGGTGTACACATTATAAACTCTGTTTGTATGCTAGGTGTACACATTATAAACTTTGTATGTTAGGTGTACACATTATAACATTTGTTTGTATGCTAGGTGTACACATTATAAACTCTGTTTGTATGTTAGGTGTACACATTATAAACTTTGTTTGTATGTTAGGTGTACACATTATAAACTCTGTTTGTATGCTAGGTGTACACATTATAAACTTTGTATGTTAGGTGTACACATTATAAACTTTGTTTGTATGTTAGGTGTACACATTATAAACTCTGTATGCTAGGTGTACACATTATAAACTTTGTATGTTAGGTGTACACATTATAAACTTTGTATGTTAGGTGTACACATTATAAACTCTGTTTGTATGCTAGGTGTACACATTATAAACTCTGTATGTTAGGTGTACACATTATAAACTTTGTATGTTAGGTGTACACATTATAAACTCTGTTTGTATGCTAGGTGTACACATTATAAACTTTGTTTGTATGTTAGGTGTACACATTATAAACTCTGTTTGTATGCTAGGTGTACACATTATAAACTTTGTATGTTAGGTGTACACATTATAAACTCTGTTTGTTTGCTAGGTGTACACATTTTATAAACTCTGTTTGTATGCTAGGTGTACATATTATAAACTTTGTATGTTAGGTGTACACATTATAAACTCTGTATGTTTAACGTTATTTTCAGCACATTTTAGGATATGTATGACGGTAATTTTTTTCTGGTGGAGGATGTACACCCACTTATTCCTGGATAGAATCACTACTGTATACCTCCCGCTATCTGTAAGAATAGATATTTTCTCACAAGTTGAGCTCCCATTGGGATTAGAAGCCCCAGCGGTGAGAGATGAGATGTTTTACATACCACAGTTTTATAGAATACACTGAGATGCCCGTAAATATCACAGTTCTATAGAACACACTGAAATGCCCGTACATATCACAGTTCTATAGAACACACTGAAATGCCCATACATATCACAGTTCTATAGAACACACATGAAATGCCTGCACTAACACAGTTCTATAGAACACACTGAAATGCCTGTACTTATCACAGTTCTATAGAACACACTGAAATGCCCGTACATATCACAGTTCTACAGAACACACTGAAATACCCGTATACCACAGTTCTATAGAACACACTGAAATGCCTGTACATATCACAGTTCTATAGAACACACTGAAATGCCCGTACATATCACAGTTCTACAGAACACACTGTAATGCCTGTATATACCACAGTTCTATAGAACACACTGAAATGCCCGAAAAATATCACAGTTCTATAGAACACACTTAATTGCCCGTACATATCAGTTTTATAGAACACACTGAAATGCACATACATATCACAGTTCTATAGAACACACTGAAATGTACATATCAGGCTTCTATTGAACACACTGAATTGCCCGTACATATCACAGTTTTATAGAACACACTGAAATGTACGTATCACATTATGGAGATTAATTTCTGTTTTAGGATCAGGCATCTCACTTACGGATGATCAAGAAGACCATGCAGATGTTACAGATGTTCCTCATCACACAGCTGGGCTGCGGTAGTCGTGACTTCCAGAAGAATGCCATGAAGAGAACTTCGAAAGGCAATCACTGGGGGTAGGTTTTTATCTTATATAGTTGTGATAGCTTAGGTAAGGAAATGAAAACTCGTGTGTTTACTTGATTACCTTCAAACATCAGCAGCATCACCACCAACATCATCAGCATGTAGATTAACTAAATAGTTTAACCAAATGCTTAATGGCCACCTTATGTAATTTTATGCTGTACACACTGGTCCCATATTGTTTTATCCAGTATCAAGTCATAGAATGTCAGTGGCATAAAACACCGTTGGATTGGTGGGAGTGGGGGTGGGGGTGTGGCGGTAGTTAAACAAGGTTTTATATAAGATGCAACAAACCTCACTATTTAATACTTGTTATTCCAATAAAATGATAAGTGTTATGTAATGATAAGTGTTATGTTTATCACTTTTTAATATTCATATGTAGTGATTTAATTGTGTATTTCAAGTAATTGAAACCCTACCCTAACCCTCTCCTCACTATTATCAGCCTCTTCAACATAATTTTTTCACTCACATCCGATGTTTGTTATTTGACAGAGATTTACGGGCGAGGCTAGAGCTGGCACTGGACAAGGTGATGATGGCAGCCAAGTACCAGCACCAGGATGATTCTGACGATGACCCTGATTACAACAGTGATTCCGAAGAGGTAAACATAACACTGGTTATATCATTAGGGGAACTTCAAAAAATAGTTGTACCCCTGGGGCATCGTTGCATGCATGCCTTAGTATAAAAGTAATCTTCTTAAAGTCTGTATGCTATCGCCAGAAATATATGAACCTCCTGTTACATAAAAATAATGACATAAATCTTACAACCTAATTGTTTCAAATTGTGGGAAGGAGGGAGTGAACACGAGAAAGAAATGATTTGACATAAAAAATACAGTCTAGGATTTATGGTTGGGATAGACACATGTGATGATGTCATTATTGATTTTCCATCACTCAATGGTTGCATTGGAAATAACAATTTTGTAGGTCACTGGGCTTCACCTGCATGTTTAGGGATGCGTCCAAAGATATTGCTTCAATTAGAATTTAACTTAATTGTTCATGCAGACACTGACATAGAGATTCTGGAATTGAGGTGTCTATTGCTGATTCCACAGTTAGGATTGACTGGAGATAACATAGTATTACCCTGTTGTTAATTATTCTCTATGTGTAAAGAGTATGGAGATGAGGTGTCCGTCGCTGATTCCAGTGGAGATAACATACCCTGTTGTTCATTCTTTATTCTCTGTATGTACAGAGTATGGAGATGAGGTGTCCATTGCTGATTCCACTGGAGATAACATACCCTGTTGTTCATTCTTTATTCTCTATATGTACAGAGTATGGAGATGAGCAGTCCGTTGCTGACACAGACGGTGAGAAGGGACCTGGCAATGGCAATACGTGACCTTGTGCAACATGGCCTCATGGAGGTAATGTACAGCCTGGCTGAGGCCGTTTTTTTAGTATAAGATAATTAGGCCTTATACATGTACATTTGATTTTGTTTTACTCAATATGGATTGCATTTTGACATATTTCTTTTTTAAAAATACATATTTGTATGCTGAGGCAGAGTTTTATCATTCCTGATGCTATAATCTTTCTATCTAGTAGTGTGCTATCTAGTAATACAGCTGACAGAGGGAGCACAGAGGCCATAGGTTGACACACATCTCCGTGGTTACACAAGAATTACTTCCAACATATTATTTCATAAATTTCCTTGTTCGAAATCATGTCTTGATTGTGCAAAATAAAAATCCCTTTGACTTATAACACTAACAGTGGTAATTGTGCTAAATAATAAGTCACTAGTATGACTTAAAGTTTTAAACAGTAATGAATGCACAAACTGATAATTCTCTATGACTTTTTGTTTTAAACAGCCATATACATGATATACATGTTTGTGCAAAATAATAATTCACTAAAATGACCTTATACTCTAAACAATCATGAATGTACAAAACAATAATCCACTTAAGTCTATGACTAAGTTCTAAACACGCATGATTGTGCAACATACTACGACTTTGTTATAAACACTCATGCTTGTGCAAATGAAATTTCATTACAACTGCATTCTAAACAGTTGGGTCAAAATAGAAGCCTGGTACCATGGGGATGTTTACCGTCACGGTCAGCAGCCGTCACCCGAGACATGCACGCCTGGGATCTATTCATCAAGTATTATAACATGAAGGTCAGTCACTTAGATATGAGTCGTTCATTCAATTTTCATTGATTATTAGGGTGATTTGCTATTGGTAGCTAATTACGATGGCGTTATATGTGGCTTGTCATTTATAGTATTTATAGCATTTTTTCGTAGTAAACAGATGTCTGTGGAAAAAGAGTGTTTACATTATAGGTAGTTTGTGTCTATTTATGACAAGGTGATTACAGTAAACGTGCTAATAACATAAAAGAAAAAAGTTTTAATTTGGAAAAAAAGAAAAAAGTAGATTGTGGGAGAACATTTTTGACCTAATCAAACTTAGTTAAGCTCTATGAAGCGCTGTGGTCTAGTGGTAGAACGTTGGACCCAGAATACGAAAGTCATGGGTTCGATCCCCGCCATGTGTTGTGTCCCTGACAAGACACTTTGTCTGCATTTGATTAGTACTGGTTCTACCAAAGAAGACATAGTGATTAAAATAAGTTCATAGAGCTTTCATTACATTCGATGAAAAATAAATAAGTTGAAACTAAGTTTAAAGTAAAATTTGTTTTTATAAAGAACCCTAAACAGGATAGTGATATCACTTAATTACAATATTTTGCGTTGTCCCATTACAACACTTCCTCTACATCCGTTCCCTCCTGGAGCAGCTGTTAATAAGATGTTTTTTTATGAGCAATTAAGCAACACAATTTAATTAACGTGTTCTATTTCAGCATGGACAAGAGTACAATGAATCTCCTGCCAGGAAGCTCTCCCAGTCCTTCCATCTGGAGATAGTTGGCGGGAAGCCGATCACGTCTAAACAGACATTGCTTGGTGCTATTGACACAGTAATATCTTCACACACGCCTCTGAAACGCTCCGATGATTCACACTTCAAGGCGTTTATTTGTCTGGCACTCAAGTAAGTGGAACTTGGACTTCAAAGCAATTCAGTTTTTAGGCAGATTTTAAATAGGGTCTACACAAATGGCTGTATAGTGCATTCTTGCACATAGCTTCTAGAATTTAAGTTTCGAGATGAAATTGAATTGGGTTTACAGCTCATCTGTGCAGAAACACCATATTGGGCCAAAAGGAATGACATCAAAATAAAATTCTGCAGCATGTGCATTTCACACCTGCAGAACTACAGAGTTTAGCAAATTCTGGTATTTTCCTGTTGCTACAGTACCAACAATAAAGGGCCTTGGGAGAATGATGAATATATGCAAGAATGACAACTTCGCCAGTGTATTTTCAGACAGTGGAATAACCATTTTCTATTGAGACACATTGAATTCATATATGCAGTAGCTCCACCTCCTTAAAAAATAAAGCTTATTTTAGAAATTAAATGCTAATTTGTTTCAACAGAAATAATCAAGTGATTTTAAATATAACATTTTGTTTACCTGACAAACATGGTAGCCACAGTTCCTTACTAATTAATGAAAAAATATGCACCATATTAGTTAACCAACAACTCAGATTTATTACACTCGAATTATAATGTTGATGTAGTATGGTAATTGTATATTTTTAGTGAGAGCAAGCTGACACAGTGGTTAAAGTTGATATTCCGTACACAGACCCTCGTGGACAACTACTACCAGGACTGGAGCTACGTCGCAAGAACAGGTACGTGGAGAGCTTGAGAGCCACTTAAAAAAGTTATGTTTCTTGTAAAATGGAGGACAGAAAAAAAAACTCGTCATCCTGGGATTGATGTCTGTCTATAAACAGTGCATATTTGCAACAAATGAAGTTAACATACATAGCTAGCTAACAAACATTGTAAAAAAAATAGGTAAAATGTCGCTTATTTATTTTAATACTTCAGAATGCATTTATGTATTTCGTACTTTATGCGTCTTGTACAAATACCATACATAGAAGATCTTTATAAGTGATGGTTTTATATTGAATTTATTAATAGCTACTAAAATGTAATATAATGTAGCTGCCCATATTTTGTTTCAGTCTTCTGCGTACCACAAGAAGGAATAAGAACTGATTTCCATAATCATATTTTTAAAGGTTACAAAAATGGGCGAAGCAATTTTGATTGATCACTAATCTGAACAGAAAAGATCAAGCGATGATTCAAGCCTTCATTTACATATTTATTACACCAGTGTATTATGATATTTATGGCATGACCTTCTTACACTTACACACAGCACCTTATGTGACAAATATTGCTATATATTTTCAGGTTTTGATGATGCTCTTAAGTCCTTGGACAAGCTTAACGCAATCAAGTTCCGACTTCCAGTGAATCTGGCCATTCAGCCCTTCAACAATATCAAGGACGCATTTTAGACTAGCAAATCAAGTGTTTACCATGTACTGTGTACATGGAAAACTCTGATTCTCTTCAGGAAAAAGGGTTTACCATTTAATACTGTATTATGCATTCATATTTAATTCTGTATTCAGCAATATTTACAGAACTAGAGGCGATCTGGAAGAATCCTGGTTGTCATTTCAAATACAGCTAAAATCATTAGTATGTGCTTGAGTTGCATATAAAATTTACAAATGCAGTAAATTGGGGCTCTTGTTCCATGCCTGGTTTATTGCCTCTGAAAAAGTTTTATCCGGAAAAATTGCCGACGTTATATAAATCATAAATATTATCCGGAATCTGGAAAAATTGCCGATGGTTATATTAATCATAATATTAGCTCTTGTGGGACTAAGGCTACGAGACATACTATGTTGTGGTAGAGGTACACTTTTATTGAAACATAAGAACAACTGACAGAAAATGTGAATGACTGAAGTCATTGATATTTCGAGGGGTGAAGGTGAAACTATGTTACTATATAAATACAGAATGAGATACAGTAGTTCCGTGTGGACCCTTCGATTTATTGTATGAAATTATTCGCAATTTACTATTAAAGAAACTAATAAATGCCAAACCCGTTCTTCCAAACTTTATGTTAAATAAAATAATGCAAATGTGCCTATTAAAAGTCTAGATTTTATACACGGGTACTTAAAATGCCTGAAACTGAACATGCGCAAAATGAACTAAGAGTTGGTAACTCATAATTTGACACGTCGGGCAACGATAACAATTGCCTGGCTGGTTAAGGCGTTTATATACATGTAGAAGTTATTGATTTCCGATTCGCAACTCATTTAAGTTACAAACATACCTTATTGTTAAAATGTGCCTGTTGTTGGCAGGATAGCAGTTTTAAACAGTTAACTATGGAACAATAGTTTGGTTACCGCAGTATTTAGACATTACAAAATATTCGTCAATAAATAAGACAGGGTCCTAGATTGACATCCAGATTGCCTCCAGTCTTTTGTTTTTGCAAGGAAATAAGGTGTCTTTTTGAAATTTGTGAGAAAGAATTTCTGAGTTCTTTTAACTCATTTTTCAAATGAGCTGCATAAACCTGTAGTAATATGTATGTGCCAGTAGTGTTCCAAAATTAATTATTTTAGTTTGGTATGGTAGATATTTTTGTTTTAATTTTCACCTCAATCTATATTTGAATCTCTTGGCTAATGTCTGTTTCACTATTTATATATACAACTAAATAACTTTCTAAGCTTCAGTCTTTCTTTAGTCTTTTTCACCTTTTTGATTAAATTCAGGACACGTTTCATCGTATCACAATGTGTTTTATTCTTTCACTTCATATAAAATAAGAAAAAGAATTGCAATATTTTTGATTCCAAAGCAAACTGTCGTGTTAATTTTGTCCAATAGTTGTTTGTCCAATAGTTGTTTGGGGTATTTCTTACAAAACGATGCTATTATTGTTTAGGGCTATTCCATTAAAACGTACATGGGACCCCAGGAAGGCACTTTTTGAAATCAAACATCCACCCATAGATGCAAAATTGAGTTTAAGCAACCAGCTTCCTGAGGTCCTTGATATGTTTTGATGGAATATCCCTTAAGAGGATCATGAAGTGTTGTGTTTTATCCTTACACTTTAATACAAGGAAATAACTAATATTTTTATACAGGAAAATATCTTGTTAACTTTGTTTGATGGTTCTGAGAAGCTTTTTTTTGCCTGATTTCTGATTTATAGATCTGTGTTATTTTATGGATCTCAGTCTCTTAATATATGGCAAAGTGATCCATGAAATCCCTCGTATTCTTGTGTTCACTTTTTTTGGATTATTGTCCAAATATGTATTTTCGTCAATCATGCCTCTAAACCGCATTGCCAAATCCTCATTTCAGAAAAAAGCAAATTAGGTTTTAACACCTTCATGTTTATGCTTCTTGTTAACACCTTATACATGTTATTACCCCGGAAATTTTACATTATATTGACATAAATTCATGTTTATAATTAATGATTTTGTGTCTGCCACAGTTTTTGCAGCCATGACAAAAGTTATTTTCAAGATTATAGCATGTATATTTCCATTAATCAATTACATTCCCATTGCCTTACATCAGTAATCATTGTGGCAGATTTATTATTTTTATATTGGTTGATCTACATGTGGATGACCGAAAGCCAAACGGAGCCATTTGCATATGTAGATTGTATCCTTAGGCCAAATAAAACAATACCTATGTACAGTGACATTGTTGGGAGAAATGGGTCGAAAGGTCAGCTGTTTATTTATTTTTTATATATGAAGGTTTTAAGCTCGAGAACAGTTTGAGTGGGAGAGCTTGCTTTGTACGGAAAACGTGCACTCGCATTTGTTGTAGTGTTTTTTTGCAACTTCTTGCATTTTTTAAGTGCTGACAAACTGAACAATTGTCGGAATTAGTCATAATTTAAAAAAAAAAAGGTCGGCAGAGTTTGAAGGGAGTCGGTCAGGTTAAAGTAAACACAGGTATTGTTTTATTTGGCCTGATGATCCACCTGTCTGTATATGATACATTTTGTTTTTGTTTCGCCTTCAAAGAAGGTACTGAGATATACTGAGATATATGGATCACTTTTACAACATTTGTTAAAGTTTTGCATTACAGTTTTTCACATCCTTATCTCTTTAACATTGTTATTCAACTTTATAGGCAAGTAATGCCGACAGGTCAGACTTTCTTGTCTTTGTTTAGCGGACTCTTTGCGCGTGGATACGGCCTTGACTGTAGAGCTGCACACCTCTACTGTGTTCTCTCCCTGGCGGAGGCATGTCTGTGGGATATTTTCCCCCTTCATCTCATCTCCCTCTGGGGGTTGTTGACCAAATTTAATGGAATGTAAAACCCATTTTACTTCATTGTTTTAGTTTATTTTGAAATCCTTTTGCAATATTGTTATATTTTGTTTATTGACTGTGTTTACAGCTTTATGTATTGCGTTGTGCTATAGTGGTATTATATACCAATGTGAACGCAAGTGTTGTTACAAGGGAGTTTTTTTCTTTTGCCAAAGTTATGTTTTCTTTTATTCATTTGACTGTTTAAACATGCAGTTTAAAATATGTGTATGTTCACAATCTCAGAATTATTTTAAATTGACTCGCCACATAACCCAGGCACTGTGCGTAAGGTCATCCCAAAAAAGTGAGTTTCCACTTGAAGGCAGCAGGTAGATTTCCCTTCTTGTTTTCCCTTCTTGTTTTCGCTTCAGACTTTTACAGTTTATATGCTTATCTATAAAACTACAACACTGAATTTGAATGCCTAAGCTCAGATAAGAGTTGTTCTATCTTAAAATTTAAATAATTATTTTAGTTTTTGTTCAGACAAGATATATGGGGCGGAGGTTTAAAATAGGAAATATGGGCGGACAGATCATTGGAAACGCACATATTTTTTTGTCCTAGCTGTAGTTGGACTACAAACCTCAGGAATACACACAAAAATGGCTCCAGAGGATCTTAAACAGTTATTTTAAAATGGCTCCAGGGGCAATATATGCATTCCATTTTGCTTTTTTTTTAAACTTTGTTCTCATAAAATTTGTTATTTTCAACTTTATAAGATTTATTAAATTAACTGCATTTCGCTGTGTTCTGAAAGATGGTGTCATTCCAAGTTTGTTTTATTATACAGTTAAAGGGACACAGCAATCTTGATTAGTTTGAAACTCACAGTGTCCCATTAGTTCTCATATTAATTACACAAATAGTTTAAAGCAAACCCTACCTATTACTAACTTTTGTGATAATATTGTGATAATATTGCACTAATAATATATCTAAAAAAATGGTGGAATATTGAAGATAATTGAAATTGCTATTTTTTTATTTAATTATATACAGGCACTTTTAAAGTCAAAATGAGGCAGGATTAATAAATTGTTAATGCTAGAATAAAACAAGATTGCCATGTGCCCCTTTGATAAAGTGATGTTTAATAATTAATCACCCATGTCCGTTTTGAGATAAATCAAGTTAAGAAACAAAATGTTTATGTTAATTTTAATCACAGTTTCAACTTTTGAGGGGTCGTCTGTGGCCGAGTGGTTAACGTCTCTGACTTGAAATCACTTGTCCCTCACCGCTGTAGGAGGAGGAGGAAGCTATCCAGCTGGCTTGCGGAACGTCGGTGGTTCTACCCAAGTGCCCGCCCGTGTACGAAAATTTCCCGGAGGGGCACCTGGGGTCTTCCTTCACCAGTGGAAGCTGCAAAGTCGCCATATGACCGTAGCTGTTGGTGTGACTATAAAATCCAATTCAATCAATCAATCGACTTTTGAGGAACATTCCAACAAATACATTCAGAGTCTACATTGTTTACCTTTACATACATTTGTTATATTTAAACTGTTGTAAATTTTAATACGCTAAAATATTATATGACCTGAATGGTGAATTGATGGCATAGGATAAACAGAGAATCTTAAATTTACTGAAACTCATGCAGTAAAAGATTCAAAACTCATTATAAAAAAGCTTGTTAATGAATTATTTTCTGAATTTGTTTGATAAAATCCTAATGGGATCTCTTCTAAGATCCTCGAGGTATAAATTAATCATCAGCTGTTTAACGTTTAGTTTAATACCTTTGTCAAACTATTTTATAGTGTTACTTTTGATGATCAAGATTAAAAATCACATTCCATCCAAATAATAAAAATTCGTTTCTATATACTCTATAATTAATTCATGGTTGTGATCTTTCTGTTCTTTGTTTTATAAATTCATGAATATGTTATCATATAAGTCCATAACATATAAGTTCATAAATGTGTTACTATTTATTATCCCACCTCGAAACAAAGTTTTCTTGAGGTATATAATTGAGATCTGTCCGTACATTCGGCCGGATATCGGTCCATCACACTTTGCTTGTATTTATGTAACTTGTGTTCTGATGAAAACACGATTGTCATTTTAATTCAGTTTTCATTTCCAGAGCTTACTTACATTACTGATCCAGATATCCTTATGAAAATTGAAATGTGCATTAACCCATTGTACTTTTATAGATGTTTTTGAAATTTAAGAAATAACCATGCTAAGATTTGTAGCGGAGCCGTAAAACATAATTTCAAACTGAAAAGCTAACCACATATCGTCCCAGATTGAAAATCTTAGCATGGTTATCTTAATTATTATGCTTTTCCATTTAAATGCAACACATATAAAATAAAAAACATACACACACACTGGTTTTTAGCTCTACTGATCAGAGATCAGCAGAGCTTATGCCGTGGTGCGGTGTCCGTCGTCCGTCCGTCTGTCCGTCCGTAAACTTTTTTTGTAGCGACTACTCCTCTGAAACTACAGAATGGATTTTCATGAAACTTTACAGAAATGTTGCCCCTGAAGTCTAGTTGATCCTAGCAAAAATTCATGGTGATGTGAAATCTTAGATGGCCACCAAATCTAAAAATAGGTTTTTAAAAAACAAGTTTGTAGCGACTACTTCTTGAAAACTATAAGTGATATTGATATGGGACTTTTTCTAAAATGATCAGCATGACATGATGTTGGTCCTTGTCGAAAATCGTTTTGATTCGACGTTAAACATGGCTGCCAGCGACCATCTTTGTTTACATAGAGTTATATAATGAAAACTTATAGCGACTACTTCTCTGAAACTACTTGACGGATTTTCATGAAACTTCACAAGAATGTTGCTCTTGATGTCTAATTGATCCTAGCAAAATTTTAGGTCGGCCGGAAATTCAAGATGGCCGCCACGGCTAAAAATAAATGTTCTAAAAGCAAGTTTGTAGCGACTACTTCCTGAAATCAAAATCAATCAGTAGAGCTTCAAGGTCATTGACCTCTTGTTCTATGAAAACTCAAATTCATGGATGCCAGCATTTTGTTGACGTCATCCAATGATGTCAATTGTTGCAACTACTTCTTGAAAACTATAAGTGATATTGATATGGGACTTTTTCTAAAATGATCAGCATGACATGATGTTGGTCCTTGTCAAAAATCATTTTGATTCGATGTTAAACATGGCTGTCAGCGGCCATCTTTATTTACATAGAGTTATATAATGAAAACTTGTAGCGACTACTCCTCTGAAACTACTGAAACTTCACAGGAATGTTGCTCTTGATGTCTAATTGATCCTGGCAAAATTTCAGGTCGGCCGGAAATTCAAGATGGCTGCCACGGCTAAAAATAAATGTTCTAAAAGCAAGTTTGTAGCGACTACTTCCTGAAATCAAAATCAATCAGTAGAGCTTCAAGGTCATTGACCTCTTGTTCTATGAAAACTCAAATTCATGGATGCCAGCATTTTGTTGACGTCATCCAATGATGTCAATTGTTGCAACGTTATGTGACATCACGTACCTTTTGGATGTTAAATCATGAATTTTACGGTTGCAAATCTGTCCTTCGTCAATGGAGGAACGTATTACATAATAGTTGCATTAGCATATTTGTTTATAAGCTCTTTATGACATCAGTTATTATGGGGATAACTAAGACTGCATGGTCTAATTTTTAATTGTTTTAATCTTTTGTTTGCTATTTCTTAGTGTCTAGATTAATTCAAGAGATTCATTTTAATTTAATATTACTGGTTATGGTTAAGATATTCCATCCATTGATTTGTATTTTATTTGATGCATTTGTTATATACAACTAGTCATTTGTTATATACTCATTATATTTTAATATAGTTTTCAATTTATAGAGAATTTAATTTGTGTTAAGAATGTGAAATTTTATATAGACTACAATGAAATGGATTTTTGTTTTCAAAACACACAATGGCATGCAACATGGACTGTTATTGGTTGCTAAACAAGTTTGAACATGCAATTCTCAGTTTGATTACATCCTAACCAATCAGATTTATTTAAAAATTAAAACTAAAAGTATCCTTTATACTGTGCATTTCAGGGTGCCTAGACGTCGAATGTGAATCAAGATTTTTTTATTACTTTCTATATATTTTCATACCTGATTAAATAGAATGAAAACGGACGCTCCTGATTCCAGCGACCCCTGCCAATCTTTTATTTAATTATATGCACGCTGATTTAAAGTCAAAATGATACTGGATAATAAATTAAGGTGCAGATTTAACTTGAGAACTACTTTAAAATTGTCATCTGTCTCTTTAATGTAAAGACATATACACTGTAGCTAGAAGATTATCAATTTATGAAGTCTGCTAATAATATTGTGAATTTCAACCAATCAATTGATTCGTCACATCTAAGCAATTGCTACTGATAATTGATGGTGAATTTCAACCAATCAATTGATTTGTTACAAGAAGCAATTGTTACTGACAATTGGTTGTGAATTTCAACCAAAAAACCGATTTGTTACATCCAAGCAATTACTACTGATAATTGATGGTGAATTTCAACCTGATAATTGATGTTGAATTTCAACGTATCAATTGATTCGTTACGCTGAAGCAATTATTAGTGATGGGTAATAGATTGCCCATGACATCTGTTTTGTTTCCATTTGAATAAGCTTAAAAAAGTTCATGTGTTAGTTTTAATATTGATGCTTTAGAACTATAATATGTAGGTGTTGGAATACAATTATGTACATGTTTGCATGACATCATTCAGGTATAGGGTTCTAGAACATAGATCTCCATTTATGTAAATGTGTATTTTCTGGTGTGGTGATGAAAAGAAGCATATCTTCATTTAAATATATTTAACATTCTTTTATCACATAAATTAGCAGTAGTTTTCACAGGGTTGAAAGACATTTTCATCAGTTTATAGTGACGGTTGATTTCAGACGTTTGAAGCAGCTGGTTTTCATTAATATGTTCATCAATTAATATTTTCATCAATTAATAGCCCCGTGTGGTTCTCGGGGGCCCCCATTTGGTCATGGGGCAAAGAATAGGGCCACTGCAGATCCCTTTGGAGGGGTAGGCAGAGGGGTAGAATCCCCCCAAATTCATGTTCATTTTATCATTTTTTGTTCATGTTCATTAAAGGTCTTCATCATGATCCCTGCATTGTTTCAGGTGCTATCTCGCTCGCATCAAAAGAGCAGTGGCAGAAAAACAATAACGTGGCTCCAGCGTAAATGGAGTTTCTACGATAGAATTTGCAGCAACTCTGCAGTTCAGGGTGAGAAGGTTCTAGGCCCATTTTCCATATTTTATCTCGATGTACATGGAAGATGAGCCTGGCATGTTCATGCCTGATAGGCGCCATATAACCTTTTCATGTGTTGGTGCGCCTTAAAACCCCAATTCAATTCAATTCATCAATTAATATCATTTCCGACCAAATCCTTGAAATCCAAAAGTAAAATATCATAGATGTGTTATTATAAATGCGTATGATTTGCATAATTATAAACCAAAGATTTCATTTTAATATATTTTGGCAGGTATTTTATTCAAAAAAGGATCCGTGCATATAGGAAAAATAATTATAATTTGATATAATTACTATAAATATTTTTCCTCAGATTTATTCTTCATCAGACGGACTCCTACGAGAAAAAAGAAATAAAATCCAGATTTTTCTTTACTTCATTGTTTATATGTTTTTTACGTTTTTAGGTTAAAATTGTGAAAAAAGAGAGAAAGATTAATAATAAATGTGAAAGTCAAACTTTACTTTTATTTACGCTTCAATCTAGGGGTTTATGTTTAATGGCTAGGTTTTTATTTTATAAATCTATCAGTACGTCTGCAATGCCAGTCAAATGATTCAAGAATTCCACTTATTATTTAATTACTTACTTATACTATTTTCAATTTGTTGTGCATGTTTTATGAAGAATTCCATTACTGTAGTAACTAAATACTATGATATATACATTAAATTAAGTTACAAGTAATACATTATATCTCTCTTACATTCAAAATCCCTATTATTAATTGTTGAATAAAATGGAAACCTGAAATATGTGGTTTGCTTTGTTGTCTTTCTTGGTTACCTCCAAAGCGACCTCAGTAGCTCAGTGAGTAATGCTTTGCACTTCAAAGCTGCAGACCTCAGCCTCGCTTGGATTCGAGCCCTGGTGATGACATGTCTAATGAGAATCTATTTACATCATACAATATTCCTCTGAGGTTTCTTTACTAGTATAACCTTAACAATATTGTTGTTTTTTCTCAACAAAAACAATAAACGTCACCAGTAAGTGACAAATGCTCTTGAACATTTTATACTAATTTGACCTATGACCTCCAAGTGTGACCTTGAGCTTTGAGTTGCGGACTCAATTCTTGCACACAACACACCTTCTCATTCTGGTTAACATTTATGTCAAGTGGAGATCCCCTCAATTCTTTCAAAGTTTTGCCTAAGACGTTTGTTCGGACGGAGAGACTAACGGATGGTGCGATTACTATAAATTGCCTCACTTGGTTTGGGTCACAAGTTCTGACAACATGATTCTACCATTGCCAATAAGAAAACAAATTCACAACACATGATAGCTGGTAACTTTAATGGCAATTCGCAAACATTTAAACATATATTTTACGAGTGATGTAAATTCCCATTTGTTATCCCTTTACCCGGTACAAATATAAAATTATAATGGACTGTTCTTTCTTTGAATTAGGACCATTCCATTTATGTGACAGGGCTGTTTTGGGGGAAAATGACTGATCAACAGCCGGGTCAGCTTGTGAGTTACTCACAGGCTGATCTGGGTTTACAATAGACGCAAAGGCTATTATATTCGTGCTTAGCAACATCTGAATTGCTATTTAACGCAAAGAATTATTGTGTCTATACATACATTTATCTTAGGATTAATTGAAATGGAAATTTACTTAGAACAAATTTATTAAAAAAAAAATCCATAATAAATATTTTACAAGTACATGAATTGCAACAAAGATTGCACGAGAACTAGGCTCTTTCCAATTCTACTTGATACAATGTACCAGTATGTTTGTTTGTTGGTGTTTAAAGTCATATTTAAGCACATTTTAGCCTATGTATGACGGTCATTTTTTTGTGATGGAGACAGACCACACCCATTTATTCCTGGGTAGAACCAGTACTGTATACCTGCCATCCGTAAGAATCAACACTTTCTCACTAAAGTCTTACAAGTTGAGCTCCCCGTGGGATCTGAACCCGCAGCAGTCACAATGTAAGGTCTAGGCAGATTTTTCTAAAACTCATTTTAAATGGTTGGCATTAATACATGAAAAATCACATATGACCGTCTTATCGCTCTGAATTCTTACGCATAATATCAGACTGAGCAATACCGTGTCATGCATATAAACCAGCCAAAATAATCGGACATCTTAAAAGGTATAGCACATTCTGCATTATGTGAACACTGTAAAGATTATGACATGGATAAAAGTGTGTATTTCAAGAATAAAATGGGAATTGCAATTTAGTGATATTGTTCAGAAAAAAATAACCGGAAACAATCATTAGTTGCCAATCAAGAACATTTTCAGTTCAGCATCAGTTGAAATTTAAGACTAACTTTCATGTTTGGTCTGTTTTCTGCCTACTTTATTCTTGAATTTGTCCTGTCAGTTTCTTTTAAAATTATCAAAATTTCTCTCGAAAAT
This sequence comes from Cyrtodaria siliqua, assembly GCA_037043455.1. Lineage (NCBI taxonomy): Eukaryota > Metazoa > Mollusca > Bivalvia > Adapedonta > Hiatellidae > Cyrtodaria > Cyrtodaria siliqua. The sequence goes on along the minus strand of JAWPHD010009447.1, from coordinate 14,060 downwards.
GCAATTCTTACTAAATATTAGGCTTTCAGTTTATATCAACTCTGCCTGAACTTTTTTTTCTGTGGGGCCAGATGTCCCAGATTTCATTACATGTTCCCGCCTTTATTCCATTAAGCCTGGAGGTGATCTGGGAGAATAATAGTAGCCAATCCAAGTAAAACCATCATAATGTGTTACAGTCGCATATTCAATGTAAATGTGCACTTATAGGTTACAACAGGGAGTAAATATACTTACTCCTTTGTTACAACTAGGACAAATAAAATAGCTAATTAATGGTTATGAAATAGTTTGGTACGGAAAACTCAATGCATTATGCATTCTTATATATTCGTGTTTTGTGATCTAGCTACACTTAAATCGTTAATAGTTGTGTATGAACCCCATATGAATTATTATTGTATACTTTCGTTGTTTTGGCGCAGGACGAAGCTTGTCGTCCTTTGCCAAAACAACTCATTCCAAGTAATATTTAGCCATACAAATTCAGCTCGTCGTCCTGCGCCAAAACAACGACAAATTCAATAACCTATAATATTGATGATTTAACAAGACAAAATCACATATTAGTAGTCAATCATTGGTGCATTCCAGTCCAAATATTTTCATAAATACTTAGCCAAACTTAATATGCATCTATTTAAGAAATTTTCATATGATGAAGCTGAAGCACAGTAAAATGGTTTTCTCTTGTATTTGTACCTGGCACCAATCCCCAGGACTAAGTGCCTTTCCAATCGAAACTGCATAATTCCAACATGGCCTTTTTTCAAATCATTATTCTATCAAAGAGGTTTAATCACAAATTTCTAAATCATATTTAGTATTTTTAAAGCATTTGTAAACTCAAAATTTGGCATGTCAATACATTAAACATTAATTACAATTGTATCATGTATTTATTTTCTAGGCAAAACATTTTTGAAATGAATCAAATTGGATGTTCTTTAACAACTCATCAACACTTTATAGGTTGTTTACAGCCACCCCAGAGAGAAGGGAAGGATACATAGGAATCCAGGAACCTACTCTTGTGGTTCTTTGGGGCCCCGTTTGGTCACGGGGCAAAGAATAGGGCCACTGCAGATCCCTTTGGACGGGTAGGCAGAGGGGTAGAATCCCCCCAAATTCTTGTTCATTTTTTCATTTTTTGTTCATGTTCATTAAACGTCTTCATCATGATCCCTGCATTGTTTCAGGTGCCATCTCGCTCACATCAAAAGAGCAGTGGCAGAAAAACAATAAACGTGGCTCCAGCGTAAATGGAGTTTCTACGATAGAATTTGCAGCAACTCTGCAGTTCAGGGTGAGAAGGTTCTTGGCCCATTTTCCATATTTTATCTCGATGTACATGGAGGATGAGCCTGGCATGTTCATGCCTGTTAGGCGCCGTATAACCTTTCATGTGTTGGTGCGCCTTAAAACCCAATTCAATTCTTACTATCAAATAGATTCATAAGGTTCTTTAATGTTCTTGGAGGATAGACTCCAATAAATGGGACCGCATGTATAAGAACATAATTATTTTATGTTTGTTTTATAAGCTCAAAGTAACAGTGACCCTTTAAATGTTGATGAGCCGTTAAACAACATTCAATTCAATTCAATTTAAATAGAAAAAAATATTTTAGGTTGTTTTGTAATGTTTGTCAACATTAAACATTTTAAGTGCTAAATCTTTAAATACAAAATAGTCTTTATTGTCATTGTCACTGAATCATTATTGTCATTAAAAAAACAGAGTTTTTTAATTTAATTTTTTCTGCAATTAAGTGAGGAAGTGTCGATTCTTACAGATGGCGGGAGGTGTACAGTACTTGTTCTACCCAGGAAAAGTGAGTGGTCTGCCTCCACCACAAAAAATCGAAAGTCATTATATAACCTTACATGTGTTGAAAATGATGTAAAACACCATACAAACAAATAAATTTTACACATTTTGGATATCGAAGGATCAGTGCAAAACTATTGTAACTACATATGAATAAAGAATGAGATACAATAGTTCTGCACTGAATCCTCAATATATAGCAATGAAAAAGTCCAGGTGTTTATATTTTAATCTGCACAGCTTATCAGTGGCTGTCAAGTGAAAAGTGTAAATGATTTTGTATAATTACCAGCTTGTCAGCTTTCATTGATTTTTAATTTAAGCATATCAGAAAATGTCTGCATATTATAATTAATGAAATGTTCACTGCTACTATGGGTGTTTCAGTGGCTAAAATAACAAGAATTCTGTCCAGTGAGTTTAGATATGAATTGAATGTTGTTTAACGACTCATCAAGACAGTATAGGTTATTTAGAGCTGTCCCAGAGAGAGGGGAATGATACATAGGAATCTGGGAACCGTGCCCTACTCTTAAGATCGAATAGATTCCTATGGTTCATTAATGTGCTCGTAGGATAGAACGATACACGGAACTGCCCGGTTTACTAATTTGGAGATCATGTATACGTATTGTGAAATTTGGAGATAGTACATGTATTTAAGACACCACTGACCTTGACACTGGGTCAGTTTGAGAATTGATTAAACCAACACAGAATTTTTAAAAAAAAAAAATGAAGTATGTGTGTGGGGGGGGGGGGGGGGGGGGGGGGGGGGCGGGCGGGTCGAGAGGTGGGGGGGTGGCGGGCGAGGGGGCACCATATATGTGTAAGAATTGACTAAAACAACACAGTAATTGTGTTAATACGTAAAAAAAAAAAAAAAAAAAGGTGTGCGGTGGGAATGGGTGTGGGGGGGATTGGGTGGAGGGGGGGGGGGGGGGGGGGGGACGTAAACACAGTGCAAAATTTGATGTGAAATGGGACACATTTTATGGGCTATCATAATTTGGGTTCCATGGGAGCCCATGGGTTATGCAGCCCTTAAGATAATGCTATAAGGAAGCCCATGGCCAAATTTGGTTGTGCTATGATAAGAAATGTAAGAGATATAGACTTGTAAACACAGCTTACACGCAAACCTTGATGTGGGACGCCGACGCCGACGCCGACGCCGACCGGGGTGATTACATAAGCTTTCTTATTCTTCGAATAGTCAAGCTAAAAAGCGATTAACACAAATGTTATCACCTACTGAAAATAATAATTATGTGCATTTTCTAAGTTGTTATGTGCATTCCGTAGGTTGTTATGTGCATATTCTAAGTTGTCTTGTGCATTTTCTAAGTTGTTATGTGCATTTCGTAAGTTGTGATGTGCATTAGAAACACAGGACAACTTATAAAATGCACATAACAACTTACAAAATGCACAAGACAACTTAGAATATGCACATAACAACTTACGAAATGCACAGGACAACTTAGAAAATGCACATAACAACTTACAATATGCACATAACAACTTACGAAATGCACAAGACAACTTAGAATATGCACATAACAACTTACGAAATGCACAGGACAACTTAGAAAATGCACATAACAACTTACAATATGCACATAACAACTTACGAAATGCACAGGACAACTTATAAAATGCACATAACAACTTACAAAATGCACAGGACAACTTACAAAATGCACATAACAACTTACGAAATGCACAGGACAACTTACAAAATGCACATAACAACTTACGAAAATCACAACTTAGAACATGCACATAATAACTTAGAAAATGCACAAGACGACTTGCAAAATGCACATAACAACTTAGAAAATGCACAGGACAACTTAGAAAATGCACATGACAACATATAAAATGCACATAACAACTTACTAAATGCACATAACAACTTAGATAATGCACACGACAACTTAGAAAATGCACATAACAACTTACGAAATGCACGTAACAACTTACGAAATTCACATCACGACTTAGAAAATGCACATAACAACTTCGAAAATGCACAAAACGACTTACAAAGCGTACTGCACAAAATGGAAAAGGCCAACAGAAGGCAGCCGAGGCTTTCCATAGTACCCTGCAACTAAATTGGTGACTCTCGTGGATGGAGTATGGCAAAGTACCAGACTCACCAAGCGTCAACATGTAAATTTAGTTTGTAACACTGTGCCAGACATGAACAACCGGCTCTGCAACATTAGCTCTATTCTGGCCCTTGAATTGTTCCAATTAGAGGAAAAAATAATCCCTATTCAGTCTATGATAAATGTAGATCTACTCCATTAGCCACTGGATTCAACATGAACATGTTTAACCACAATCTGGCTACATCCACAGAAGTTTATCGAAATCTCTAGTTGAAATGAGTTATGAATGTGATATTCATATAAAGTCATGGTCTTACTTAATGTGGTATACATAAGTCATGGTTGTAATAAGGCCATTGTTTTTTTATATAAATTTGTTTTACGAACCACAAAACAAAATTAGGTATTTTATTTGTCCATAGGGAATTTGAGTCTATTGCTTTTACCTCCTCCCTGATTTTAATAGAACATTTCATTCCCTTCCTTTAAATTAAAATAAAACTATGCTTTACCAAATTTTTATTGTTATTTGTTTCCCTTCCTCCTACAGCAATTCTCTGTCTTGATGGTTCGTAAAACAAATAATAAAAAATAATGGCTTAAATGTGTTATGGTGGTATGTAAATGTTGCAATCCTGTGAGGGTGGTGACGGTGAATATTTGTAAACCTTCTAAGGTTATTTGTTTTATTATACTGAACAATATGTTTGAAAAAGAAATTTGGTCCTGCTAAATATTCCTTTGAAATAAAACAAGAGAAAACGTTGTTACTAATCTGTCGGTTCCAAATCAGCACCTAGCTAGAAAATAAATTCTGCGGATGGTTCTTTTGTGTTCTTTCGAAATCTCCAGCTGTGAACTCATACGTAAAATTTCAAATCATCTTCAGAAGGTTGTGCAAACTGTGTTCGCCATTTTAGTAAATGTTCACTGATTTTTATTTGCATTTGTATATACATACACTGTTCAGCATAGGACATTGCTTTGACTTCACAATCATCCATATTAAACAAGAGTTGTCAAAAGGACAGCATGCTTCACAATTCAAAGTCAATTTTAAACAAGGCCTGACTGACACTTCTGTCTCACCAACCATGGTGCCAGTTCATTCACAAGGTCAAGTCTTAATTGTGGAGTTTTGGTGGTGGTGAGGTGAGTGTGTAGGGGGTGCACGGGGCTGTTGGTCAGTAGTGTTGGAAATCGGCTGAAAATTCATGATCGATTATCTGATATTTTTTTTAATTTACGATTACCAAATGAATGGTAATCCATTTATTCACCCCGTAATAGGTTTGTGAGGGTCGGGGTGGGCCACCCCTCAACAAACCGTACAGATATGTATGTAATATGCATCATATTTATATATAAACAGTTTTCACATACACTTACATACAAAAATGCATATCATGATTAGAAGCTGTATAAATGGGGAGGTTTTTTTTTTAAAAACATCTTTACAATTTCAAAAGAAGATTTAAAATACACATTTCTGAAAGAGGGACACCGAGGATCTTTCAAAATTTCATTTACAAATAAACCAGATTGCTGCTGTATGTCCCTTTTACACTTGAAAGCAGAAAAAAGTTATAATTGTCAAGATATTTATTTTGCTACTTTAATACGCCTTCAATGATAATTGTAAAGATGTTGTTTGTTTTTTTGTTTTTTAAAACCCAGCATATACATTCTACCTAAAAAATTATTTAACATAGATAAGTGCAAAGATAAAATAATCAAGTACGAATGTTTCAGTTTTTATACAAATCCACATACTATCTCTGCTGAGTTTTACTATAGATGATTGTGTGTAAAAAATGCTGTTATCCAAAAAAAAAATATATATAAAGAAAAGACAAGATCTATCTATGGAGGTGTGACTCTTCATTATTCAGTGGGAACAGCGGGGAACATGATTTAGCTTGGGAACTTTTTTTCTGTATCAAAGATTAGAAGAAAAAAATAAAATAGATGTGTTGCACAAAAATTAAGTATAACTTAAAAATTAAGACAAAAAACTAATTAAGTAGAGATTTATAAGTCGACCAAGTTTTTTCAAATTTATCAAATGCAATATTTTTAATTGCATTTATTTTTTCAGTTTGATATATGTATTTAATTTGTGGTTTGAAATTTATGAACAGTGGCAATCTTCCATCTAACTTACATTTATATATGAAGTATTTTGCATGCAGAATCAATTTATTTAAAACAATATCATATTGACTAGACCCAAATATGATTTCTTTTATAGTCCATTCCGGTTGGATTATTATATTATTGTCATTGCAAGTAATCTTAAAAATATCCCAAAATGTTTTAATATATTTACATTCACAAAATAAAGGTGTAATGGTTTCTGGAGACTCTGTACAACAGCTACAAGAATTATCATTTTTTATCTTCATCTTTGTCAAAAGGATGTTTGTAGCAGTAATTCTATGGCTTATTTTTGCCTGAAACCATTGTAACCTGGTGTCTTTTGTACATTTGATAGGTATTTTAAATAAGTCCTTCCATTCTCTGTCTATATTTAAACCATATTGCCCCCATTTGGCTATAGATGTTGGATGTACATTTGATTTATTAAGTATATCATAAATGGAACGACAGCCTTTCTGTGCGCTTGTTTTAAGGGACACTACTGATGGGCAAACTGGATTTTCTAAATTAATGGCAAGATGAGAGAAATTTTGTTTTTGAAGGTATTCCCGTATTCATACCTTCATATTCTAAAAAATGTGACTGTGCAGCAAACTTTTCGATAAATAGTGTAAAAGAGAGATAGTGTAAAAGAGAGAAGATTACCATTGTTATCCATTATATCATTAATAAATAAAATACCTTTATCATATCATCTTTTATAAAAAGCACATGATCTTCCAATCTTAATGTTATTATTGTACCATAATGATTGTGTTAAGAAATCTTTCCATGACAGTGATTTTTTAACATCTAGTAAGATGTTAAGACTTGTGTAAACATCCTTTCAGAAAGGATTGCCTATTTTTTTGCACGTTTTTCTTTACATAATCATTACCAAAAAATAGCATATTGGTGGTGAATGGGTACATATGTTTATGGATTTCCATACATTTTTTGTTCCCACGTTAATTTCAGAGAATATATGAACTGTTTAATATTGATCATTCTAAGTCCACCATAATCATAATCTTGAGTTACAACAGATCTCTTTATTATAAATGATTTAACTTTGGTAGAGCTAAGCTTTTTATAACAGTGATTTTTCCAAAAGGTGTGAGTATTCTTTTTGACCAGGACATTAGTAATGATTTAATTTCGTTTATTTTTCTATCATAATTTAAGGCAATCACTCTCCTTAAATTTGTTGACATTGTTATTCCTAAGATCAAAAATTCACCCTGATTCCAGTTAAGATCTGTATCTGTGCATAATTTTATATTTGAACCTTTATTTTTCCCAAACCATATAACTCTGGTTTTATCAACATTAACATTAAGACCTGAAATATCTCCATAGAATTTTAAAACAACTAGAGCATGTTTAAGGGATTTTTCGGTGCCGTCTAATATAAGAGAGGTGTCATCGGCATATTGAGAAATTACATATTCAGTATCTCCTACTTTAACTCCTTTAATATCTTTATTTGTCCGGACCAGTACAGCCAATATTTCGACACACAGAATAAAAATGTATGGTGAGAGCTGATCTCCCTGTCGGCAGCCTCGGTGAATAAAAAACCACTCTGACAGATGGCCGTTAACTAAAATGCAAGATTTAATATTTGTGTTAAAGACTTTTATCCACTTTCTTATACCTTGTCCTAACTGAAAAAGGTTAAAACCTCCTCAATAAAAGACCAGGAAAGAGTATCAAAGGCTTTTTCAAAATCTGCAATAAGTAATAATCCTGGTATATCATTTTTCTTGGTATAATAAAACAAATCATAAATGGTACGAGTATTTTCACCTATATATCTCCCTGCCAGAAAGCCAGTCTGGTCATCATTTATAAGAAAGGGAAGTACACTGTACTTGTTTTAAACGCTGTGCAATGCATGCTGATGCTAATTTATACGAACAATTTAATAAAGATATTGGTCTCCAGTTTTTTAAATAATGTCTATCTTTGTTTGTCTTTGGTATACATGTTATAATTCCCTCCTTTTGTGTGATTGATAATTCACCTTTCAAAAAACCATGGTTAATGGATCTCAAGAGGAAAATTCCTATATCTATCCAGAAAAACTTATAAAATTCCATGTATCTGAATATTAAACCGTACGATGATCGATCATTAATCGATTAAACATGGCTGCTATAAAAGACAAGTATGTTAAAGCCTTTTTCAGACTAAAATGAAGAAAAGAATCACATTTCAAGTATGTTCTGGTAATAAAGGAACAGAATAAAACCGAGTAAAGTCGATCATGAAAAATTTTAATCAAATAATCAGATCAAAGGCATAGCTGATTGATGATCGATCAAATTGATTAATCGGAACAACACTAATCGGTCCGTAAACATATACCAATTATCGAAGAAAGACCTTCAGTACCCCAGAATGAATATGAGGGAGGATAGAGGGAAGAGAACAGGATGCAGACATGGTAACTGAAGAGAAGCCAAAAGAATATAACAAATATTTGTCTATTTATCTGTAGTGATGGTGGTGTAGGAGTTGGGATCAGTTGGGAAGGTGTGGGCGTTTATGGGGCTAATGATATTTGCAGGCTTGCCATTGTCATTTGATGTATGCAGTGAATTTTATTGAAATATATGAAGTTGCTTAAACAAATTTAACTGAAATTCTAAAATGAAATAAAAAGTTATGAAACGTGTCTGTATTAAAGTGTCCTTGATGACTCTGAGTGACACTTGTCAAGCTCCTTTGACAGAGATATATGACTAGTGGGTATTGAAATAAATGGATTGCCAGAAAATAAAATAAATTCGAAGTCGTAAAGGGGCTGCACCTTTTCTAAAATACAATACAGAAACAATTTATCCAGAAAAATGGCCATAATTTTGCTAAAATGCAAAACAGAGTTATGGAACATGTGTCTACTAGCATCCATCCATGCTTTACTGAAGTCGTATTAATAAGTAACAATCACCTATTGACATACAAGGAGTTGCCTAAAACCTTTAACCAGAATTTTGAAGTTGAAAAAGGAACATAACTGTGCTTAAATACAATACAGAGTTAATATGAACATGTGTCTACTAGCGCCCGTGTTATTCCAAGCTTTACTGAAGTTGTGTTGATGTACGACTTTCAGTTGTTAAAATATATGAGGGTACCGACCCCCTTTTCGTACGCCGGATTCCGACCCATATTAGCCAGTATTCCGTACGCCGGGTTGTGGTACGCCGTACGCCGACATCGCAGTTTTTCATACGCGTACGCCGTATTTTTCTCCAAAAATATTTTTTTCCATCCAAAAAATTAAATTTAAGCTAATTTATGTCTCAGATTGCTGGAAATGCCATTCTCGAAGTCGGCGTGACGTCACAAGTCACGTGTTATTACGCCGCCATCTTTGTTTGGGGGTAAAGTTCACATAACAACACTGGTGTTAAATTACTGACAATTAATCAATTAATTAACACAATTGTGAGATTAAACAAGTGTCAATGTCTTATCAGTATGAAGAGGCACTGCCTCCTGAGGCGCGACAACGATATTCTTTAAAGTTACAGTTGGCTGGCTTAGAAATATGCCCTTACAAGATCGCCGCAGACACGTGGGTCAATGACCCTAAACAGTGGCCAGCCGTTGACTACAAAGATGTTTACACATACTTGATCAAAAGTCCACGTAAGTTCTTTAAAAATGTCACGAACAAATAGAAAGATATAAAATAACACTTTTTTCCTGCGATATAATTCGAATGTAAACTTGGCATTAATACTAGTAATTAGCAAATTACCCCACCCACCCAGATTTTAAAAAATATTTTTTAAACTGTCTGACCCACATTTTGGTTATTAATAATGATATGAAACTATCACTTTTACAACTGTATCTATCTGGCTATCTGTCTTTATTTACTTGTACCACTATATAACCTTTACACAACCTTTTGAGTATTATGAGAAGCCCCATTCCAGGTGTGATCACATTGGGGATCTGACCTAGGACAAGAGGCACGTATCTGTACTTGTCCGCAACTCTATTTATTATTTACCTGTACAATGCTGTATTTTTTTAATTAATATAGAATCAAATGTTTTATGTTTTGCAGGACTGTTCTCACAGGAGGCCATGGAGAACTACCGGGCACTGGAAGCACACACATTCTTTGTGTCGGGCTGGGTACAGACCGTGCATCATCTGAAAACGACCAGTGGACATGTTGTGTTTCGGGCGGATGTAAAACCCTCTTGGCGCGTGACTGAAGAACCACATCATCCTTGGGTGACGCTCAAATCGTCTGGACCAGTTGTCAATGCTCACTGTGATTGCATGGCAGGGTAAGATAACGATAATGCAACTTATCTATTTTAGTTAAGAGAAGAAGTGTAGATTCTTACGGATGGCAGGAGGACTCAGATGTACAGTACTGGTTCTACCCAGGAAAATTTGGTGGTCTGCCTCCACTACAAACAATCTGCCGTCATATATAACCTTACATGCGTTGAAAATGACGTAAAACACCATACAACACAAACAAAACAATTTAGTTTAAACTTATTTTACTTTTATTGGGAAAACAGTTTTCGCAACCTCTCCTTAGCTGGCTTTCTGGGTAGAACCAGTACTTAGCAGTGTGATTTTACAACCTTTCTCAAGGATAAATAACACAGTCATAGTTAGGATCGAACCTTTCTACCAGGAAGCAGACAAGTTACCATTGAAATATACACACTGATAAATAAAAAAAAATCATTTATAGGAAGCATAATGGACTTACTTATTTCAGCTGTTATTAAATACTTGTGTGGCTAAATTAGACTCCTAGTTTAATTCAGTGGCAAAATTATTATGACGGGAGCCGAGTTTGATGTATGTGATATGGTTTAAATTTTAAACTTTATATAAGAGGTATTCTTAGGTAAAGACGGGGACGGACACATGTATATCATATAAAGTGATTTAATTTTTGTCCCATCTTTTATATTACAGGTTAGGAGAGACCTGCTCACACGTCGGTGCGCTTCTGTTCAAGATGGAGGCTGCAGTAAGGTTGGGGTATACCAGTTCAGCCTGTACAGATGTACCCTGTACCTGGAATGCGTGTTTCGTCAAGAACGTTCAGGCAGCGGAGATCTCGGACATAAAGTTTTATAAAACTGCTTCAAAAGAAAGACTTCAGAGTTCAAAGAAAAAGTTAAAGACTGCACACGAGCCGGCGAGTGATGCCAAACAACAAGAGTTTCTGCAATCCCTGGCAAGTTTAAATGACAACATAGTTGGGTTAAGTGCTTTCAAGGAATATAGTGACCGGTTTGTTGACTTTGGTCCAGTACCATCTGGTAGTAAGTTGCCAGTGTCTTTGAGGAAGTTACATTCAAATGAATACGTGGGGATGAAAGGGACGGAATTGACAGATTTGTGTAATTCAGTGCATGAAAAGCTAGAAGTAACCCAGCCTGAAGTTCTGTATGTAGAGGAGGTAACCAAGAACCAATCAGCATCCGCAGTATGGCACGACCAAAGAATTGGACGGATAACGGCATCTGTAGCCAAAGATTGTTTAAGAACCAACCAAACCACTCCAGCACCTTCGCTAATCAAGAGGATTTGTGTACCCCAGAACCGTCCTCTTAAAGTTCCCGCGATAGATTGGGGAAATAAGGACAAACTCAGGACCAGTACCAGATACTGTGCCAAGAGGCCAGGTGTATACCACGATCGGAAGTGCACATGCAGACAGTCGTGTAACTAAATCCGGGCTAGTCATATGCAAGGAAAAGCCATTTCTTGGAGCTTCTCCAGATGGTGTTGTTGTGTGTCAGTGTTGTGGCAATGGACTGTTAGAAATAAAATGCCCGTACAAATACAGAGACCAATCCCTAAAGGATGCATTGGAAGACAGCACATTTTGTATGGACACAGACTATAAACTAAAACGTAACCACCAATACTTCGCCCAGGTGCAGATGCAAATGTTTGTTTGCAATGCTGTGTTTGCCGATTTTGTAGTTTGGACACCAGTTGACTGTGTTATAGTCCGAGTAAAACGAGATGACAGTTACATAAGTGAAATGATCCCATCTCTGGAAATATTTTGGAAGAGGCATATCTTGCCAGAAGTACTCACTAGAAAGATGGAACTTGGGGCTGAGATTGGCTCGAAAGAAAAGGAGAACACTCTACCAGAGAAAACGTACTGTGTGTGTAGGACAAAATCTGATTCAGGAAGTATGGTTGGATGCGACCGTTGTGACCAGTGGTACCATCCAAAATGCTTGGGACTGAAGCGATTGCCACCAGCAAAAACATGGTATTGTCCTGCATGTAGGAAATTGATAAAAAAAGGACAGTGAATATGTGACAATACCGCATCATTGCTTGTGCCATCATTGTTAAGGTAGTAACTTGGCCGTGTAAACCGATTCCACAAAACAATTAAGTGAATTTTGCAAATAAACGGAAACTCGAGTTCATGAACACATTTTAGCTAAGCATATTTTTAGTGAAGTTTTGTTCTGATTTTAGATATGAAAAATGTTAAATATGAACAGTTAAAATACACTTTTGGAATTAAATGTTGAGGCCAAATAAAATAATACCTGTGTTCACTGTAACATTGTTTTAAAAAATGGGTCTTGTGAATTTACTGCATAATAAGTTTGAAATACTGACCTGTTTTAAAATTTGCTCATTTAAACGTGTAACTCTTTTATAAGGTCACATTTTTCATATAAAATCGCTAATATTGTGCATACAGGGACGTGATGGATGCCGGCATGTTGTTTGTTTTTCAAGGGCACTGTGAAAATCCACTGTGAAAATCACGTATTATTTTATTTGGCCTGAGTTTTGAAGTTTTGTTTACAAATTATAGTTTGATACACATCTCTAATATGTGAAGAGAGATGGGAAGGAAAGATAACAATACTGTATTCTTACTGTATTTTGAAGAATCTGTATGTCCGACAAAGAATTATAAATAACTTGAACACTTTGATTTCATATTTTCTTTTATTACAGCACATTTTTAACTTGTGTTATTTTTGTCTTTAAAGGGACACTTGGCAATCACGATTTTTTTTAAGCATGGCACTTCTTTTTTTGCATGTAAGAACTGTATATATTACTATTTAAATTGCAAACTCAGGAAGTCAAAATGATTATAGATTATAAATAGGTCGGCTAATTTTCATTTTTCATACAGATTTCAAGATTGCTGTGTGTCCCTTTAACATGTAAATAAAGTAATTAAAACGAATATATAATAATACAGTGTCATGTGGTATTTTGATATGGGTTCCTTTGAAAGTACTTCAATGACTAGATAATATGAATGACTAGGTATAGTAGCGAAATGATATTTGCCTTTAAAGGGACACATGGCAATCTTGATTTTTCCTTTTAATATGTTGTTTTTGCATAATAACTCCATATATGACTTACTGTTGATTACGTGTATATTTCACCAATATTATAATTAAAACAATGGTGGAATAAATGCAGGAAATTTAAAACAATTTTTTTTTTATCAAGATTGCTGTGTGTCCCTTTAACATATTAATAAATAAATAACCAACAATCGGATCAATAAATAGAAATAAATATAATATTACTGCCATTTTTTATTGTTTAAAACCTTCCTTTAATAAATAACGCCTTCATTATGACAAACATGTAAACATAATAATATTTAATCTGGACAATACAATTACTCATTTAATAAATTAATACAACATACTAGTATTTTGAAAGAACTTGAATGACTAGATAAAATATATACACATACATGTGCTACTAATCGCCCATTGCAATATATGGCTTGCTGCAATCACTATTAACAGAATGCCCATATTATATACTGCAAAACTCTTACAATTGAATAATTCAACCCACTACATAATGCCATTGGTTATGGTTAATCTCTGTGACTGAAAACATAGCATACACAGCTCTAGTCTTTATACACAATGCCAGTACCCAGGTTGACAAGT
>JAWPHD010009446.1:0-103773 GCA_037043455.1 Cyrtodaria siliqua | reverse complement strand
GTATGGATCTGTAGGATGATGATATGCAGAATACATATGAAAGAATACATATGAAATGTATGGATCTGTAAGATGATGACATGCAGAATACATATGAAAGAATACATATGAAATGTATGGATCTGTAAGATGATGACATGCAGAATACATATGAAATGTATGGATCTGTAAGATGATGACATGCAGAATACATATGAAATGTATGGATCTGTAGGATGATGACATGCATAATACATATGCAATGTATGTATCTGTAGGATGATGACATGCAGAATACATATGAAATGTATGGATCTGTAGGTAGATGACATGCAGAATACATATGAAATGTATGGATCTGTAGGATGATGACATGCAGAATACATATGAAATGTATGGATCTATAGGATGATGACATGAAGAATACATATGAAATGTATGGATCTGTAGGATGATGACATGCAGAATACATATGAAATGTATGGATCTGTAGGATGATGACATGCAGAATACATATGAAATGTATGGATCTGTAGGTTGATGACATGCAGAATACATATGCAATGTATGGATCTGTAGGTTGATGATATGCAGAATACATATGAAATGTATGGATCTGTAGGTTGATGACATGCAGAATACATATGAAATGTATGAATCTGTAGGATGATGACATGCGGAATACATATGAAATGTATGGATCTGTAGGTTGATGATATGCAGAATACATATGAAATGTATGGATCTGTAGGTTGATGACATGCAGAATACATATGAAATGTATGGATCTGTAGGATGATGACATGCAGAATACATATGAAATGTATGAATCTGTAGGATGATGACATGCAGAATACATATGAAATGTATGGATCTGTAGGTTGATGACATGCAGAATACATATGAAATGTATGGATCTGTAGGTTGATGACATGCAGAATACATATGAAATGTATGGATCTGTAGGATGATGACATGAAGAATACACATGAAATGTATGGATCTGTAGGATGATGACATGCCGAATACACATGCAATGTATGGATCTGTAGGATGATGACATGCCGAATACACCTGAAAGGTATGGATCTGTAGGATGATGACATGCATAATACACATGGAAGTTATGGATCTGTAGGATGATGACATGCCGAATACACATGAAATGCATGGATCTGTAGGATGATGACATGAAGAATACACATGAAATGTATGGATCTGTAGGATGATGACATGCCGAATACACATGCAATGTATGGATCTGTAGGATGATGACATGCCGAATACACCTGAAATGCATGGATCTGTAGGTTGATGACATGCAGAATACATATGAAATGTATGGATCTGTAGGTTGATGACATGCAGAATACATATGAAATGTACGGATCTGTAGGATGATGACATGCAAAATACATATGAAATGTATGGATCTGTAGGATGATGACATGCAAAATACATATGAAATGTATGGATCTGTAGGATGATGACATGCAGAATACATATGAAATGTATGAATCTGTAGGTTGATGACATGCAGAATACATATGAAATGTATGGATCTGTAGGATGATGACATGCAGAATACATATGAAATGTATGGATCTGTAGGATGATGACATGCAGAATACATATGAAATGTATGGATCTGTAGGATGATGACATGCAGAATACATATGAAATGTATGGATCTGTAGGATGATGACATGCAGAATACATATGAAATGTATGGATCTGTAGGATGATGACATGCAAAATACATATGAAATGTATGGATCTGTAGGATGATGACATGCAGAATACATATGAAATGTATGAATCTGTAGGTTGATGACATGCAGAATACATTTGAAATGTATGGATCTGTAGGATGATGACATGCAAAATACATATGAAATGTATGGATCTGTAGGATGATGACATGCAGAATACATATGAAATGTATCAATCTGTAGGATGATGACATGCAGAATACATATGCAATGTACGGATCTGTAGGATGATGACATGTATGGATCTGTAGGATGGTGACATGCAGAAAACAAATGAAATGTGGAGAATACAAATGCAATGTAGGGATCTGTAGGATGATGACACGCAGAATACATATGAAATGTATGGCTCTGTAGGAGGATGACACGGATAATACATATGAAATGTGTGGATCTGTAGGATGATGACATGCATAATACATATGAATTATGTGGATCTGTAGATGATGACATGCGGAATACATATGAAATGTATGAATCTGTAGGATGATGACATGCAGAATACATATGAAATGTATGGATCTGTAGGATGATGACATGAAAGGATGATGACATGCAGAATACATATGCAATGTACGGATCTGTAGGATGATGACATGTATGGATCTGTAGGATGGTGACATGCAGAAAACAAATGAAATGTGGAGAATACAAATGAAATGTAGGGATCTGTAGGATGATGACACGCAGAATACATATGAAATGTATGGCTCTGTAGGAGGATGACACGGATAATACATATGAAATGTGTGGATCTGTCGGATGATGACATGCATAATACATATGAATTATGTGGATCTGTAGATGATGACATGCGGAATACATATGAAATGTATGAATCTGTAGGATGATGACATGCAGAATACATATGAAATGTATGGATCTGTAGGATGATGACATGCAGAATACACATGAAATGTATGGATCCGTAGGATGATGACATGCAGAATACATATGAAATGTATGAATCTGTAGGTTGATGACATGCAGAATACATATGAAATGTATGGATCTGTAGGATGATGACATGCAAAATACATATGAAATGTATGAATCTGTAGGATGATGACATGCAAAATACATATGAAATATATCAATCTGTAGGATGATGACATGCGGAATACATATGAAATGTATGGATCTGTAGGATGATGACATGCAAAATACATATGAAATGTATGAATCTGTAGGATGATGACATGCAAAATACATATGAAATGTATGGATCTGTAGGATGATGACATGCGGATTACATATGAAATGTATGGATCTGTAGAATGATGACATGAAGAATACATATGCAATGTACGGATTTGTAGGATGATGACATGCTGAATACACATAAAATGTATGAATCTGTAGGATGATGACATGCAGAATACATATGAAATGTATGGATCTGTAGGATGATGACATGCAGAATACACATGAAATGTACGGATTTGTAGGATGATGACACGCTGAATACACATAAAATGTATGGATCTGTAGGATGATGACATGCAGAATACATATGCAATGTACGGATTTGTAGGATGATGACACGCTGAATACACATAAAATGTATGAATCTGTAGGATGATGACATGCAGAATACATATGCAATGTACGGATTTGTAGGATGATGACACGCTGAATACACATAAAATGTATGGATCTGTAGGATGATGACATGCAGAATACATATGAAATGTATGGATCTGTAGGATGATGACACGCTGAATACACATAAAATGTATGGATCTGTAGGATGATGACATGCAGAATACATATGCAATGTACGGATTTGTAGGATGATGACACGCTGAATACATATAAAATGTATGGATCTGTAGGATGATGACATGCAGAATACATATGAAATGTATGGATCTGTAGGATGATGACATGCAAAATACATATGAAATGTATGAATCTGTAGGATGATGACATGCGGAATACATATGAAATGTATGGATCTGTAGGATGATGACATGCGGATTACATATGAAATGTATGGAACTGTAGAATGATGACATGCAGAATACATATGCAATGTACGGATTTGTAGGATGATGACACGCTGAATACACATAAAATGTATGGATCTGTAGGATGATGACATGCAGAATACATATGAAATGTATGGATCTGTAGGATGATGACATGCAGAATACATATGAAATGTATGGATCCGTAGGATGATGACATGCATAATACACATGAAATGTATGAATCTGTAGGATGATGACATGCAGAATACACATGAAATGTATGAATCTGTAGGATGATGACATGCAGAATACACATGAAATGTATGAATCTGTAGGATGATGACATGCATAATACACATGAAATGTATGAATCTGTAGGATGTTGACATGCAGAATACACATGAAATGTATGAATCTGTAGGATGATGACATGCAGAATACATATGAAATGTATGAATCTGTAGGATGATGACATGCAGAATACATATGAAATGTATGGATCTGTAGGATGATGACATGCAGAATACATATGAAATGTATGGCTCTGTAGGATGATGACATGCAGAATACATATGAAATGTATGGATCTGTAGGATGATGACATGCAGAATACATATGAAATGTATGGATCTGTAGGATAATGACATGCGGAATACATATGAAATGTATGGCTCTGTAGGATGATGACATGCAGAATACACATGAAATGTATGAATCTGTAGGATGGTGACATGCAGAATACATATGAAATGTATGGATCTGTAGGATGATGACATGTAAAATACATTTGAAATGTATGAATCTGTAGGATGATGACATGCAGAATGCACATGAAATGTATGGATCTGTAGGATGATGACATGTAAAATACATATGAAATGTATGGATCTGTAGGATGATGACATGTAAAATACATTTGAAATATATCAATCTGTAGGATGATGACATGCAGAATACATATAAAATGTACGGATCTGTAGGATGATGACATGCAGAATACATATGAAATGTACGGATCTGTAGGATGATGACATGCAGAATACATATGAAATATATGGATCTGTAGGATGATGACATGCAGAATACATTTGAAATATATCAATCTGTAGGATGATGACATGCAGAATACATATGAAATGTATGGATCTGTAGGATGATGACATGCAGAATACATTTGAAATATATCAATCTGTAGGATGATGACATGCAGAATACATATGAAATGTACGGATCTGTAGGATGATGACATGCAGAATACATATGAAATGTACGGATCTGTAGGATGATGACATGCAGAATACATATGAAATATATGGATCTGTAGGATGATGACATGCAGAATACATTTGAAATATATCAATCTGTAGGATGATGACATGCAGAATACATATGAAATGTATGGATCTGTAGGATGATGACATGCAGAATACATTTGAAATATATCAATCTGTAGGATGATGACATGCAGAATACATATGAAATGTATGGATCTGTAGGATGATGACATGCAGAATACATATGAAATGTACGGATCTGTAGGATGATGACATGCAGAATACATATGAAATGTATGGATCTGTAGGATGATGACATGTAAAATACATATGAAATGTATGGATCTGTAGGATGATGACATGTAAAATACATTTGAAATATATCAATCTGTAGGATGATGACATGCAGAATACATATGAAATGTATGGATCTGTAGGATGATGACATGCAGAATACATATGAAATGTACGGATCTGTAGGATGATGACATGCAGAATACATATGAAATGTATGGATCTGTAGGATGATGACATGTAAAATACATATGAAATGTATGGATCTGTAGGATGATGACATGTAAAATACATTTGAAATATATCAATCTGTAGGATGATGACATGCAGAATACATATGAAATGTATGGATCTGTAGGATGATGACATGCAGAATACATTTGAAATATATCAATCTGTAGGATGATGACATGCAGAATACATATGAAATATATCAATCTGTAGGATGATGACATGCAGAATACATATGAAATGTATGGATCTGTAGGATGATGACATGCAGAATACACATGAAATGTATGGATCTGTAGGATGATGACATGTAAAATACATTTGAAATATATCAATCTGTAGGATGATGACATGCAGAATACATATGAAATGTATGGATCTGTAGGATGATGACATGTAAAATACATATGAAATGTATGGATCTGTAGGATGATGACATGCAGAATACACATGAAATGTATGGATCTGTAGGATGATGACATGCATAATACATATGAAATGTATGGACATAGTCTTATTTATTGACCAGTCAACTCATAAATCTCCCCTTTTTATCAGTCGATGCAATAACACATTATATTATCAATTAAATTATCGATTAGTTGTAAACGTAAACTTGTTCATGAACAATATTTCGTGACTTACATATTTTAAAGTGGGTACAGGAGGATATTTGGGAAGGTTTAAGGGTCCGACTTAAAACTAATAACTAATACTATTTTTTATTCTAAAGGGACACTGTACTGTGCAAAAATGAATGTCCTTGTAAATAAGACGACATTTTTAGTCTCATGTTTAGGGCTATCCCAGGTTACGCACCACGGCTAATTTAAGCAATTTACGCTTTCAATTCCTTTATGACACTTTATGGTGAATTCAAACTTTATAACTGAATAGCACAATGCTAACACCATAATTGATATGACATTTTGTCATGAAATCGAATTGAAACATGCTTTTATTGATTTATTATTTATTTATTTATTTATTTATTTATTTATTTATTTATTTATTTGATTTGTTTGATTTATTCATGTATTTATTTATTTGATTTATTTTGATTTATTTATTAATTAATTAATTTATTTCTTTATTATTTATTTATTTATTTATTTATTTATTTATTTATTTATTTGATTTATTATTTCTTGATTTATTTGATTTATTTTTATTGATTGATAAATTTATTGATTTATTTATTGATTTATTATTTATTTATTTATTTATTTATTTATTTATTTATTTATTATTTATTTATTTATTGATTCATTTTTATTTATTTATTTATTTATTTGATTTATTATTTCTTGATTTATTTGATTTTTTTTATTGATTGATAAATTTATTGATTTATTTATTGATTTATTATTTATTTATTTATTTATTTATTTATTTATTTATTTATTTATTTATTGATTCATTTTTATTTATTTATTTATTTATTTATTTATTTATTTATTTATTTATTTATTTATTAATTAATTAATTTATTTATTTTATTTGGTTTATTTATTTATTCATTCATTTATTTATTATTTATTGATTTATTGATTTATTTTTATTTATTTATTTATTTATTTATTTATTTATTTATTGATTGATTGATTGATTGATTGATTGATTAATTGATTGATTGATTGATTGATTGATTGATTGATTGATTGATTGATTGATTGATTGATTGATTGATTGATTGATTGATTGATTGATTGATTGATTGATTGATTGATTGATTGATTGATTGATTGATTGATTGATTGATTGATTGATTGATTGATTGATTGATTGATTGATTGATTGATTGATTGATTGATTGATTGATTGATTGATTGATTGATTGATTGATTGATTGATTGATTGACACTAATACGAAGTATGATACATTTATTAGTTTAGATTGTTTCCAGCTATTTTCCAGTCACTTTAAGAAAAACAAATAAATACGTTTTATGTATCTTTAATAAGCGTAATCAAGACGGAGAACAAATACATCTGTATTACATCTCTCTTATTAAAATTGACGTATCTTAATACCGTACCAACAAACAGTACATGTATATATCATAACGTCTTGCAGAGATATTTCTGGCTACTTGCATTAGATACACAATATATTGACGACTCTCGGCCAGTATGGAATAGATTGAACAAGCATGCATACATTGAGTGTGTTGTGGTATTTATATTATAAAATAGTTCAAAAGAATATCTACATAAGAAACACTATTACCTATGCAATTGTATGTCATTATTTTTACCTAATCTACGATTCGTTCTCTCACAGGGGTAATGCACCTATCAATGTTTCCCCATCTCCGTGGGGCGAAGATGTTATAAAGGGTGGGTGGGGGCGGAATTGGAAAAATGAAGAAAAAAATCCCGGGCTATGTCTACAGCCCCCTCCCTACACCCCACTCCCTCCACCCGGTCTGGAAAACATTGATGGGTTCATATCACCTATCTTTTGTATTTTTTCCTAAGTGTTTGCATGCACGAAGACGCGTACACTTCTATAGATGGCATATATATACTTTGTTCTTACGGATGGAACGCATGCCGTTCTTTTTAAAAGAGAAATATCATTTTCGCATTCTATATTTTCATTTTAGTTTGTGGATCCAACACGAAAATATTGTAATAACACGAAATATTTTTATAAACGATTATATATTTTACAAGTATATAAGCCTGATGCAATGTATTATATTGACAATACTGTTATTACTGGACAAGCTGTCGCATATATAACAATTGAATAATTAGTATTTACCTGAGGATTAACATTGTCACAGGCTGATCATCATCATCAGCATATTAGTCATATTTCTGTTTCTGTAATTTATAAAATCGCAATAAATGTAACCCTTAACCCGCTACATATAGATAATTTATGTGACAAAGGGGTGTTTAGGGGAATGACTGATCAGCAGCCGGACATTGTAAATCCTGATCGCAGGCTGATCTGGGTTTACAATGGACGCAAAGGCTATTATAGTCGCGTTTAGCGGGTTAAGGGCTAAAATAGCAGACCTCAAAGGAGACACGACAGCTGGCAGCCGTGCATATTTTTTTAAAGAACCAGCCTTTCCTACTATGGCTTACATATTTATTATAACTGCACATCCATATGACACGAGCAATTTAACTCTGTTATAATACGTTTTTACAGAAGTATCTCCTTTTTCTTCTTAGATTTTTGGTTATAAGTTTGAATATTCCAAAAACCAGTTGACAGAAAACCTTGATTGGTTGGTTGAATGGTGTTTTACGTCATTTTCAGCACAGTTTACGGTCGATTTTTAGTGGGGAAGGCAGTCCATCTTTTTTCCCCTAAGCATCATTATCTTAGTAAACAAAGACGAAGTTTACAAATAAAATAAAAACAAAGAAATAGTCGGTTAGATATTGCCTTTTTCATACGCTGCGTTAGTTGTTTAAAATCGATTTATTTTGTCACAAACTTTGATTTGTTCTTTGAATCACTCGCAAAACAGATCATTCTTGTCCAACTGTACAAGAATGTTTACAAAAATGGTAAGTTTCTGTGGTAAACGCATTTTGAAACATAGGAAACCCACATCATATGTGGGTTCCTTGAGGCTAGGTATGTTATGTCACGCCAAAGTAAAAAGAAGACACACATCGAAACATTTACCTGGTTCTGTAAAAAACACAACTACAACTCAGCCATTTTATACCAGCGTGCTACGTGTAATTACACCAGGGAGGCAACGGAAGAACTAGCACATCCGCTAAAACGATGGCCAGTGCGAGTTTAGACACTCTGATCAAAAAGAAGAAACACATCTAAGAAACCTCCAGTACTTTATTTACGCAAAAGAAACCTAGGAATAACATACAGAAACACTGATCTAAAAAGGTAAACAAACAAACAAACAACATATTTCTCGTCTGCGTTTAAAGGGACACATGGCGATCTTGAGTTTTATACTAACTGTAGATAGAATAATAGTATATTAATCTAATCCTGATATAATTAAGTACAACAAATTGAGAATTCGACTGTTTTCATTATTCTAGCAATTTGCCAAAAATATTATGGATGCAATAATCAATAATTAGAAGTAAATGTCAAAACAATCTGCCTTTAACTATTTTAGTTTTAAACAAAGTACCGTGTGAACCTTTAACAAATCAAATGTTTTAATTATGGGCAAGAACGTTTATAACCTTTTCGAAAAGACGATCTCTGAACCATGGATCTATATGATGCTCAGTCGTGAAGGGCCTAACGAAAATGAAACAGAAGTCGAACAGTAAATATAGCATTACAGAAGGCAGTCAAACAAAACATGCATTCAGAACAAATACACATTACGCAAGGATATTTAGAAGCCAAGTATGCAATACTTAAAAGGGTCGAAAACCAGGTCAGGGCAAAAGGGCCACTGGTTTTTTTAATCAAGTTCTAGGGTGCACCAATTTCAATCTTACCATATTGCCATCCCAAGTAAACGGGACAGTGTAAAACGGGAAACCACGACAAGCTATAAATTATATCCTCTTATTAATTAACTACTTAATATCTGCCGTGGTTTGCAGGAAACTGCACGCATCATGTGGTAAAAACAAGGCCAATATGGAGAGAAACTCGGTCAATATGGGAAAACTCGGCAAATATGAAATTCAGGCAAAATGGCGTGAATATGTGTAGTAGTGAGCATAGAGCAATAGTTAAGTGCTGTCACACTTGAATACCACGATATAGACAGATGCCATTCATGACACCACCCACACTCACATTATACTGACACCGGGCAGACCAGTCCTAGTACTGTGTCATTCATGACACCACCCTCACTCACATTATACTGACACCGGGCCGACCAGTCCTAGTACTGTGCCATTAATGATACCCCTATGAGTCACATTATACTGACACCGGGCCGACCAGTCCTAGTTCTGTGCCATTCATGATACCCCTCTCAGTCACATTATACCGACACCGGGCCGACCAGTCCTAGTACTGTGCCATTCATGATACCCCTCTCAGTCACATTATACTGACACCGGGCCGACCAGTCCTAGTACTGTGCCATTCATGATACCCCTCTCAGTCACATTATACCGACACCGGGCCGACCAGTCCTAGTACTGTGCCATTCATGATACCCCTCTCACTCACATTATACCGACACCGGGCCGACCAGTCCTAGTACTGTGCCATTCATGATACACCTCTTAGTCACATTATACCGACACCGGGCCGACCAGTCCTAATACTATGGCATTCATGTTACCCCCCATCACTCACATTATACCGACACCGGGCCGATCAGTCCTAGTACTGTGCCATTCATGATACCCCTCTCACTCACATTATACTGACACCGGGCCGACCAATCCTAGTACTAAGCCATTCATGTTACCTCTCTCACTCACATTATACTGACACAGGGCCGACCAGTCCTAGTACTATGCCATTCATGATACCCCACTCACTCACATTATACCGACACCGGGCCGACCAGTCCTAGTACTATGACATTATGATACCCTCCTCACTTACATTATACCAACACCGGGCCGACCAGTCCTAGTACTGTGACATTCATGATACCCCTCTCACTCACATTATACTGACACCGGGCCGACCAGTCCTAGTACTGTGCCATTCATGATACCCCACTCACTCACATTATACCGACACCGGGCCGACCAGTCCTAGTACTATGACATTATGATACCCTCCTCACTTACATTATACCAACACCGGGCCGACCAGTCCTAGTACTGTGCCATTCATGATACCCCTCTCACTCACATTATACTGACACCGGGCCGACCAATCCTAGTACTAAGCCATTCATGTTACCCCTCTCACTCACATTATACTGACACAGGGCCGACCAGTCCTAGTACTGTGCCATTCATGATACCCCTCTCACTCACATTATACTGACACCGGGCCGACCAATCCTAGTACTAAGCCATTCATGTTACCCCTCTCACTCACATTATACTGACACAGGGCCGACCAGTCCTAGTACTGTGCCATTCATGATACCCCTCTCACTCACATTATACTGACACCGGGCCTACCAGTCCTAGTACTATGACATTATGATACCCTCCTCACTTACATTATACCAACACCGGGCCGACCAGTCCTAGTACTGTGACATTCATGATACCCCTCTCACTCACATTATACTGACACCGGGCCGACCAGTCCTACTACTGTGCCATTCATGTTACCCCTCTCACTCACATTATACCGACACCGGGCCGACCAGTCCTAGTACTATGCCATTCATGTTACCCCTCTCACTCACATTATACAGACACCGGGCCGACCAGTCCTAATACTGTGCCATTCATGATACCCCCTCACTCACATTATACTGACACCGGGACAACCAGTCCTACTACTGTGCCATTCATGTTACCCCTCTCACTCACATTATACCGACACCGGGCCGACCAGTCCTAGTACTATGCCATGCATGATAACCCCCTCACTCACATTATACTGACACCGGGCCTACCAGTCCTAGTACTGTGCCATTCATGATACCCCTCTCAGTCACATTATACTGACACCGGGACGACCAGTCCTAGTACTATGCCATTCAAGTTACCCCTCTCACTCACATTATACCGACACCGGGCCGACCAGTCCTAGTACTGTGCCATTCATGATACCCCTCTCAGTCACATTGTACTGACACCGGGCCGACCAGTCCTAGTACTGTGCCATTCATGTTACCCCTCTCACTCACATTATACCGACACCGGGCCGACCAGTCCTAGTACTGTGCCATGCATGTTACCCCTCTCACTCACATTATAACGACACAGGGCGACCAGTCCTAGTACTATGCCATTCATGATACCCATCTCAGTCATTGTACTACCCGTTATATGTTGAGCGTCAAGCAATGGGGATACCAAGACCATTTGTATCAAGTCTGGTGTGGCCCGGCTGGGGATTGAACCCACAACATCCCGGACGTGAGGCGGACGATGCGGTGATAGTGGCGAACTGTAAACGATTCCACCATTAAACATGCAGTGCGTTGCAAGATGATAGGACCATAACCTCGTCTGATAAATTAATTAACACGTTATGAAAGTGGTCATGACAAAGTTGTAAATCACGTCACCATAAAGGTCAGATTGTGATAATCCTTGTCGAAGAAGAGTTCTTAAAACACTTTTATATTAAGAGAAGATAATGGAGAGGATAATATAATTTTGCAAAAGTTTTTCGAAGTTTATTAGAACGGTAGTCCTGATGGAGTAGCTTTTCATTTATACAAAGGTATAAACGCCGGATTGCGAATTCAATATTTTAACTGAAAATTCTAAGTAAAAAGGGGATAATTCAGGTAAAATACATGTCAGAGTTATGGTTCTTGTTATTGAACATTGTGTAATGACGTGTGCCAAATTTCAAAGCAAAATTCGTTTTTGAGAAATGAGGTAAAACTAAACTTTAAGCAAAACCTCAAAACGCTTAGACGGACGGACGGACGGACGGACGGACGGACAGACGGAAATCGCAAAATTAAAAGCCTGGATTTGCTACGCAGTCCGGCAAAAAAGTGTTGTCAATGTTCAATATATCATCCATATACTATGAGGTATTATTAAAGGCTTCGATGACATCTGCTTGAGAATATAGTGAACGACACGACATGAAATGAATGCAAGCGCAAATCTGCGATAAGGTCTCACACCTCTATTATCTCCCCTGAGAGACAAAAGGAAAACAGAAAATAATTCTATTTTTTCTCAATTTTAGGCAATTTTTAATTTGAAAAATATTGTTTTCTTTGCTTTAGCATACATCTGCAGTGTAAAAGACAGATGATACAGAAAATCCCATGTTGATATGAGGTTTCATTCAAATTTCAGAATTGTTTGACCGAAGCACCGCATATTCAGCTAGATAGTGTATGAATTTTGTATTTTCCATAGGGTTCACAAAACATGAGCGAGAAAAAAAAGCAACCTGGCTAACTTATGTATTTTATTGTTTTAAATTACTGGTCTTGGCTATACTGAAGATATTAAACCAACAACAATGTCTGCTGCCCTGCTTTGAAGCTCATATGTTGGAAAAGGCTGTACAGTAACCCTATGGGAAAATTAATTGAGGTGTGAGACCTTAAGAGGTATAATGAATGAATGAATGGTGTTTTACGGCACGTCGACACATAAATAGGTCATATTGTGCGCGAAAACCGACGAAAGATGAAGATAAACTATATATGTAAATCAACAAATGCCCGTCAACGGGTATATAAACAAGTAAATATATATAAGAATATATTATAATATAATGATTTATATAGTCTGATTTCATTAAGGAAATCTAAAACAAGACTAAAATCTATAGTATCAAATAACTCTTTCATAGTATTAACATTGTAGTAGTACCTTTGACGCATAGGGTCAAAGTCTACACATTCCGACACGATGTGTTTGACCGTTAACGGTGCAAAGCAGGGTATACATTCTGGTAATTGCTCAGCTTGTAGCGATATCGTACCCAGGCCAAATATTTTATTTGTTTTTTCTCTTGCAAATGTATTTTGAATAAGAGCATTTAGCTTGTGTTTGTTACGGTGGTGTGGAAAGGTTGCATATAATTTGGAAAAGTAATAAGTACTTATAGATGAAATGCTGATTGCAAAGATTTGTTATCAAGAACCTCTCCAGAAAGTTTTAATCGACCAAACTAAATTAATCCCAGAGTTGTCATAGCTTTATCACATTATGTTTAACACGATCCTTGACGACAGGAAGACATGAAGTTAAACGTTTTGAGATGCTAGTAGTGAAGCAGTCACTTCTAGAATTACAAATAATTTGTTGTGTAATTTGGGAATCCAAAACATAGATGGAAGTTTGTTTTGCTTTTCGTCTATTCCATTCTTGGAAAAGGTGCACTGTGGGAACAGCAGCAATGTAGGCGTCAAACAACCTCATTAACTGCTTTATCGACAGGAACGAAAACAAAGGCTGCAACTTGTCTCTCCTGTCTGTGTTTGTTGCTTCCAAAGGATCGCCTTTTTAGTATTTATTGTTTAGTGCTGTGTGGCGGCTGTAAAAAAATATTGTTATGAAATTCTAAGATTCCCGATCGAATATGTAGGTGTCGGAGCATTTTAACAGGGGTTTGCTGTCTAAAATATGATTTCGGTCCGCATGTTTTGTTCTCTACGACAACATTTGATACTAAAATGACTTGGCCTGGAACATCTGTGCATCAATATCAAAAATTGAAGGCAATCTGTACTTTGGAATTTCAGAAAACAAATGCCAAATACGTGTATCTGTAAGTGATGTGTGACCAGCCGCAGCATAGCTTAAGACACAGTCCTTACGAGTGTTATTATTTATAATGTCTGAAACTATTGTTGTAGTAGAGAATTGCGTTTCGAATTGTTGTTTTTTATACTTATAATTTTTAATATAATAGAATCAAATAACACGGTTATCCTTAACAATACTTGTTAATAAAGTGCATATCCCCATTAAAGGCAGTACAATAGGTTTTTCAATGGGTCCAACTGCACCTCTTAGCATTGCACTTAGTAATATATGGAAACGTCCTGTGCCTCGAATGAACGACACGATTTCCAAAAGCAGGTTTTTTATTTATTTATATTACATATTTGTCTGTGATGTGTATAGGAAATACTGGGAATAGAAAAGCTATATCTATTCGTTTGCTCTTCTGTGAAATATCTCCCACCCACTGAGAGATATTTCACAGTACGGAACATTGCTCGGCCTTTTCCTTGCCAGCAGTCGCCATTTTGTTTATCTTATAATTGAAGAGGTCGCTACTGCAGAGTTGTCGTTTCTTGAAATAGTTCAATATGGCGTCGAGTACTCTCCGAGTCGGATTCCCGAGTGACGGAATCCGACGAGGCAGTTACGATTGGCCAAATGACGTTCCGATTGTTTTACGGACGTCTTCGTCAGATACCGCCACTAGGAATTACCGATTACGGAAATTAACGAAGAGTTCCGGTTCCACTTGTTATGACGTAACGTCGTCTTGGCGTTCTCGTGCAAACTGGTGTAAAAAGGCGTGAATCGTTAGAATATTAATAAAATATCATTTTAAATTATGTAATATATAGTTTAATAACCAGTGTTTTTGAGATACTGAAAATATCTCCCTCGGTAGGGAAATGGCCTGAGTCGGGGCCATTTCTCTACCTCAGGAGATATTTCCCGTATCTCAAAAACACTGGTTATTAAACTCTATATAATAAGCGTAATCTAAGAGGAGTTACAGAATGATTTTTTTGAGTCGTTATTTAAGATCTTGATGATTGGTAGGAACATGGAAGTAGGTTGCAGAATAAAGATTATGTGTTCAATAGGAGCCATTTTGTCCGAATGTGTAGTATTTGTACAAACTAAATCTCTCCGTGATAATAAGATGTTTCGTGCAAATATCTATATTTATCTCTTTTGTCAACCCCATGACCTCGGATTTCGGGTTCATCTTTGATCCAGGGGACATATAATTTATACGAAAATCAACGAGTGTTGAAAATTGAATGTTTAGCTCTTCCGGCCAAAATATACGTATGTTACGTTGTACCTGTGCGCGTTTCGTAAATTTTCGGTTATTAAATCAACTGTCCATATTAAGGGAAGCCTTTTTGATGCGTACTACTCCTTTAACCGTTTCACCGACGACACTGGGTCCTGAGGAAAGACATTTCCCCTAATCTCGTCCGTCGGATCAGGGCCTGACCCTGGCGGTCCATAATGAGTATCCCACGAGGACGTTACAGTAGCATAGGAACGGTTCTCTGCTTTCAATGTATCCTTCATCTCGCACTTGACGTCTCGAAATAGATGTGTGTTGATGAGCCGTTAAACAACAATTCAAATGATTACAGTATTTAAACTGTTTGAAAACAGACCCAATACAATCGAGTCTGCTACTTTTCTCTTGTTTTGTGTTGTTTCTGTATTGACATTAAAAGTATCCTCTGTTTATTGCTGTTTGGCGGTCGTAAATGTCGCATCTTCTACAAATTAGTAGTTGTATTACTTACTGATAATTTGGGATCATCAAGCCCGCTCTTTGTGGCTTTAAAATGGAATACATTCGGTGCCAGGGTATGTGAAAGGCGTTGCACCTTATTAAATTACCTCTCTTGAACAGACCGAATCATAGTAAAAGCGAGTCTGTTACTTTGCTCTCTTGTCTGTGTTTGCTGTTTCCAGTGTATCTACTTTTCAGTATTTATTAGTGTCTGAATACTTTAATTATACAACATTATACAACATAAGTAACTGAAAGACAACAAGTGACAACAGCACAACCGCAAATCCAATTAAAACTCCCAAGTCACTATAATTCAACAATAACGACTATAACATGATACAACATTATTAAAGAACACCTTTATCTTCAGTCGATTTGAACGCTAGTTGTTTACATTATATTGTTTTATCTCCATTCATCACCCTTAAATCGAAAACAATTATTTATTTTTATATTCTCAATAAAATTCAAAAACTCAAATTTATTAAGTTATATTACAATTACAATTAACAAATATGGGTTTCTACAATTTCTAATGTCTATCTGCACATGCATAAACAATAGCAGTGCAATCATGACAATTACACAAGTTCACTTTACAGTGCGTGCTACTTCATTCTTTCTATAAACATGGCACCAGAAAAGTAATGTACCAATAGTCAATATAACTTTGTTTACTAATATATGTGTATAGTTTACACATTTCAATCAGTAATTAGATACAGATTAGCCTGGAGATTATACCTCAACCAATGCCCGATATCGGTAATAGGACAAGGTCCATGGGATGGATAATTGTATCTGGCGTTGCTCCGGAGTATTTATCTAGCTCCGTGTTCAATTATATTTAATAATTAGCCATGTGGAATTGTAATGTCTATAACGTCCATGTTTCCTATCACCTCTTCGCCAGTTACAAGCGCTCGGGAACAACATTATACATCTAATTATTTGTTCAAATTAATCATAACTTCTAAAACATCAATTATAAAGTCATAACATTGTTAAAATTAAAGAGTTTGTATAATCAAGGTCAACATAACACGCAAAAAAATATCTAGGATTTGCTGTTATCGTATGCTGTGCTGTTTACGCCTTGTTTCCGTCCTCCGTCGTGCGAGGGCGCTGTTGGGGCCTGATGGCGTCCAGAACCTGCAGGATGTCCCCGTTCTTGGCCTCAAGAAGACGTGTCAACCAGCCTTCTTCGTTACTGAACCCCATGGCCGTCATCTGCTGTAGAGCTTCGGCGATTTTGGGATCTGTAGGGGAATACGGTAATGTAGTTATCGAAGAAACTATGTATTTAAATGATTAGTGTTAATATAGAATATATTAAAATGATTTTCAGATAGAACTACCCGAAAATAGCCTAGCGGAGATTTCTTTATTTCCACTATCCCGTTTTATTTGGATGAATATAGGGTAAGAGTGAGGTTTGGTAAATCCTAGAACCTGGTTCAAACTCCAGCAACATTTTTGCCAATGACCGTTCCAAATCGGTAGCCCCATTGACAACCCGTTTGTGTTTGTGATGTCACATGCCTTGCATCTTATAAACATTGTAAGTGCTGTTCGTTTCAATGCGTGATGTTGACTGTGTTCTATGAAAGCTAGATTTCCTGTTCGACTTGTATACCTCCTTTCATTTACATTTTCGTTAATATTTATCCTTCCTAGAGACTGAGTATAAACTTTTATACTTTTAAAGGTGCCGATTAATTTATTCTATACAATGTGTCTATGTAATACATAATGCAACGTATATACAACTTGTCTATAATACATAATACAATGTATGTATATATACTTACCAGCTGGAGGGTACATCGGAGTATGTGTAGGAGCTGTGGTTCCCGGTTGTGGGACTTGTGGCCGGGTCTGGGACGAAGCGGTATCACTCTTGTTAGGGTCGACATTCGTTGTCAGAAATGTCCAAGAGTTGTCTGCAGTTTTCTGCCCGTTTGGATCCGTTTCCTGAAAGCGACATTTTGGTATGTGTGTTATTTTAGGACTAATTTTAGGACTGAGGCCAACAATGAGTACATGTTTATTTATAAAGTTTCTTATAAAGACGATGTTTCAAGTTTAAGAAATGTTGAGAAAACCAATACAAAGATTTTATACATACGTCTTTATTTTGTGTCTATCAATTTTAAATATAATCAAACACAATTCTTCATTATTTAGTACTATCTGATCTTCTGAGTCGTAATAAAAGAATCAACTATTCAATATACAGAACCTACCATAAGAACAGGCGATTCCGGTCGCTTGGGTGGCGACATGCTTATATCAGCACCCTGTGCCTTTTGCTCAGTCTGCACATCTTTCTGTACATCTTGGGTCTTTTTCTCGTTTGGCGCTTTTTGGTCAGTGTCTTTGTTCTTTCCACAACGTCTGCCATTACCTTTCCCACACCTGCCATGTCCGTGTGGCCCCATTGGAGGTCCCATTGGGAAGCTACCGGGTCCCATTGGACAGCCACCGGGTCCCACTGGAGGGCCTCCCATCCAGTTCCACATTCCCCATTGTCCTGCCGCGCCACGGTGATAGCCATGGTGGCCTCTACCTCCTCGGCCTCTACGACCAAATTGACCCCGTTGCTTCTGACCTTTGCCTTCTGCGCCGTCGCCTTCCTTTTGTTCGTCAGTTCCGTGTGTCTCTACTTCTATGTCGACATCAATTCCTGTATGAACATAAAGATTGAAACTTAGCACAATTTAATGTAGGTTTATGTTCACTGCGTCGCCCGCGAACATGGCAGACACTTAGGGATCACTTTGTCCATCATCGTCGTCCGTCGTCCGTCACACTTTAACCTGCAACCTAACCTTGGCCATAACTTTAAACATAGTTGACCTATGTTCATACAACTTCACACACCTCTTCATCTTAACTCAAGGAATGTCGTTAAATCTGTCCTTTAATTCCGAATTTCATTTTTGCAGAGTTATGCCCCTTTTCAGAAAGTTTAATCTGCACACAATTGTTCCGTGGAAAACCCTTCTAGTTTTTTTTTATTGGAATTTGTCGATTTGAATAGTTTACCGAATCGCTCACTAGTGGCGTACAGTTTAACAACTTATCTGTCCACAATACTGTAATATGCTTTCATTTTGTCAATCATTAAACGATATTCCATCAATTAGCAAAGAGAGCGGTGTTTAAAAAATAAACAAAGACAAAACAAATGTATTGGACTCACCCATAGGATCGAGCATAGAAGCGACAGATTCTCCAATATGTCTAAGAAATTCTTCGCCGTTATACTCCTCATCTTTTCCTGATTGGCCCTCCGTATCTTCGTTCATTTTCTCGTTATTCTCTCCTTCAGTCTGTCCTTCATTTTCACATTTCTTTTCTCCACAGTCCGGGTTGTTGCGATTGTGCCACCTCTTCATGTATTTCTGCATC
Organism: Cyrtodaria siliqua; assembly: GCA_037043455.1. Taxonomy (NCBI): domain Eukaryota; kingdom Metazoa; phylum Mollusca; class Bivalvia; order Adapedonta; family Hiatellidae; genus Cyrtodaria; species Cyrtodaria siliqua. The sequence goes on along the minus strand of JAWPHD010009446.1, from coordinate 83,789 downwards.
CATCGACGGAAGTGGGGTGGTGGGGCAAATGGCTGTAAAAGGAATGTCAACACTGTCATGTCATTTCAAAATGTGGGTAGGCAATCGTTTCAATGCATGTTACTGTTAATTGAATTGTTGTTTAACGACTCATCAATCCAATATATGTTAGGCCGATCCCGAGCCACCACAGAGAGAAGGAAAGGATGCATATAAATTCGGTAATCGTGCCCTATACTCTTACTATTGAACACGTGCCTATTGTTCTTTACCTTACTCGGCGTACACCGATGCACGGGACTGCCCGGTTTACAGGTAACTGTTTATGTTTGACTGGTTATATATACTTCCAGATTGATAAGACACTGGACTTTTTAATATAGAGGAATTACCATGCTTCTCTTTTGTAAGCATGTGCCTAATATAAAGTATATATATTTATATATATACTTACACCACCTGGTCCTTGGGGTCCTTGAGGGCCGCCGAAACTGGGGAAGCCGGAAAATCCCGGTAAGCTTCTGGGGCTGGTGATCTTCATCATATCATGTTGCACGTGCATACCCTGTCCTTCACACGACTTACAGAGGTCGTAGTCGGGACACACGAGGCATTTGTATCTGGGTCCACATATGGGTCCCTGCTCGCATCCGTCACACATAACCCCGGGGTGCACTTTGTCGCCCTCAGACTGCTTGCTAGACTCGGCTTCTGGAATACACATATTTCATTTGCTAAATTTGCATTTGTTTTTATATCATTATTATTGTTTCAAATGTGTATAGTGAACAGGCTAACAAACTATATTGGCTTCTAACGGAGTAGTTAAATAACGAAACACCTATTATTATCTTAATATAATATATGCGTGGTCTCTCGCACGAATACACAGACAACATATAGCCTAGCTTGAGCAATTAAACACAATTAACCCTTAACCCGCTAATCACGACTATAATAGCATTTGCGTCCATTGTAAACCCTGATCAACTGTTTCCGGCTGCTGATCAGTCATTTCCCCTAAAACAACCATTTGTTACATAAATGGAATATTCTTAATTCAAAGGAAGAACCGTTCATTATATATATGTTACGGGTTAAGGGTTAATTTAGTGTGCTTGTATAATTGCAGTAGCAATGTACTACACATTTATGTCACATATAAATGATAAATCACTTTTATAGCTCCTAAATGTCTTACAGCTGTGTATGACAAATATTATGAACATTTAAACTCTTATTTTATCGAAGGTTTCCTGTTGTTGCTTTTAAACTAAAGAATATATACAGATAATGTGTGATCGAACATTTCTGCATTTTATAAGAGTTTGATTTATATACTTTTAACAGCTATATAATTATAGAGACACGATTAATAATAACTAATGAAGAGTCCAGCCGGATAAGAAACGCTGCTTTCCGAGTTGTTTAAAGGGAGTACATCAGGCTTTTCAAAGGGGTCTAGGTGTCCGACTTAAAATTGACAAATAATGATATTTTCTATTTTAAAGCGCCTAAACATAATGAATGATCCTAAAAATGATCCCTTAGTTACTAGGAAATTCTGTACAGCAAAATGTGCTATCCTAGGTTACGCACCAGGGTTAATTTCAGCATTTTATGCCCGAATCCGTCCAAGCTATATGGTGTATTCGAAGTTTAAACCTTAACAATACTGTTCGAACATCATATTTTGATGGATATAAGTGTTTTATCATGAATTGGAACATTTTTATAATTTAAGATATTTCTAGAAAAATCCTGATGTACTCCCTTTAATGACAAAGTTGACTTTGATAGTTAGACGAAGTTGCCTATACATGTAACTCACCATTCAAGACAATGTAGATCTTGAAGATACCGTCGGTGACATACCCAAGGGCTTCCATCAACTCTTCGTCGGTTGAGAACGATACATGGTCACCGTCGGGATCTGCAAATAAAGTTGAAACTCATTAATATAATTATGGGAACACTATTCTTCCTGTAATTATTCATGTAGACACACATCAATCTTGCACTTAGATATATTAATCCAGATGCATTTTGACTTAAAATAAGTGGAACAACTTGGACATTTCAATTTAGATATTGTTATTCTTTATCTACTTTAGCTTTGAATATACTTTAGCTTTGCATATATTATTGGTGCGATATACCTATACAAACACAATTTGCTTTGAACTATTCAAATAGTTATAATTAATGATTTGTAGGTGCAATTTATGTTGAAAAAAAAATGAACGCCGCAAGTAAAAAAACCCCAAAAGTATCAAGATTACCACATGTCCCTTTAACTGTATTACATAACATTTTACATCTTCATTTATACTTATTATAAAAACAATGTATATTAGATACATGTCTATTAGATACTTGTCTATTAAATACGATTATTTTATTTTCGATATCATTTACTTCATCATTGTAAGCACTTTTTATATAAACAATAGCAGAGACAAGATACATATTAAACATACTGCATAAAAATTATAATAATCATATACATCAGACTGTCTTCACAGAAAATCGACCGTCAGATATATATACTGAAAGGAAAAAGAAACGCGACACGAGAATTTCCGCTACTTATTCCTGATTGTATGTAAAATAATATGCTGCGGTTAATCGAATGGTACATGGCTACATAAGATTTTTCCTTTCGGAAAAAATACTAAAACAACACGTAACACAGCAAAATGTATTCCTGCAACGTTTCATTATTGACAGAGTACGCGTTTGGCTCAAGCATGTGAGCAAACGTAGGATGCAACATGTTGCAAACTCTTAGGTTAACTGGCTCAATTTTTCAAAGAGGAACTTCAACATTTATGAATTTCTTGTTACAATGTGTACTGTGATTAAAATGTCTACAACATCACAGTTGTGTCCTTTCTCTAACTGCAACTTTTTTTTCCCCAAAGCATCATGGGATTTCCTTGGAATGTATATGGAATTAAGTGTGCAGTATATACAATATATTCTCGTGTCGCATTTCTTTTTCCTTTCAGTATATATATATAGCCTTACATGTGTTGAAAATGACGTAAACACCATACAAACGAACGAACAAAGAAAAACAAAAATTACATTCTATAAACCACGTAACTTACCTTTCCAAAACAGCGAGAAATTCCCCTGTCTCAGCGCCGGGAAAATGTCGCACAACTTCTTACTTAAGTAATCATGACTTGACGACACATCCGCCGGGATCTGACACCGTCGAATTTCCGCATCCCATTTCCCATCTCTCTGTAGAAAAGCCTTAATCGTCAGCGACATATTAGACTGCTCTTTTTTCTATACAAATTCTATATTACGTTAACTATATCGAACTTGTATTTACCGTCACTTTAATGTTAAACAAATCTACTAAATTTTATGTTTAAGATCTGCGTTTTCCGTTTTCAAAAATAGTAAATTATTTCTCAGCGTGATTGTTCCTCTGGTAATGTCCGAGTGTTTATGTTCAGTGTTCAAGCTTTTTTCATGATATATACGAGAAAACAACCATCACAAGGGTATCAGTCATCGCTATAATGAACCCGAGATTAATCTAGATCAATATGGCCGACAGCAGTTACACTTATTTCACGATGACAATGATGTTTTCTGCCACTAGTGCGTATGTGGGTATTATGTCGCTACCGGTTTACTTTTCAGAACGTCTTAAAATAGAAATTAAGTTTCTTAACCATGAATGTCATTGCTATATATAACTCTTGTTCTGGTTTAGTTATATGATTGTTGTTGATATCTACATTATGAACAAAAGCAAATAATCGTAGCTACTCCTTTGACCATAATAATATTAGTAAGTAGTAAGTAAATAGTTTATTATCGTGTCACTTTTCTTAAATAAATATATACAGTACAAAGCACATAAAAGACAACGTACATTTAAGAAACCCGGCCGAATTCGACTATGAGACACCTTAATTTGATTTCAACATATTAATATCATTAAACAAATTCAATATGTTAATTGATACAATTCACAAAGAAAATGTTAAAAGAATAGTATAGTACATAATTATATAGAATGCAGAATACATATGAAATGTATGGATCTGTAGGATGATGACAGTCTTATTTATTGACCAGTCAACTCGCAAATGTTCCCTTTTTATAAGTCGATGCAATAACACATTATATCATCAATTTAATTATCAACTAGTTGAAAACTAAACTTGTTCGTGAACAACATTTCGTGGATTAAAGGCTGTAAATCAGTATATTTGTGGAGGTTTAGCGGTCCGACTAAACTATTATAACTAATACTTTTTTTTATTCTAAAGGGCCTAAACATGATACAGCGTCTCCGTGGTCGAATGGTTGACGACGTAGTGTTGTAAACCTTCGCCTCTCACCGCTGCGGGTTCGAATCCCACTGGGAGCTCGCCTTGTAAGTGAGGAAGTGTCGATTCTTACGGATGGCGGGAGGTGTACAGTACTGGTTCTATCCAGGAATAGTGGGTGGTCTGCCTCTACCACAAAAAAAAAATCGACCGTCATATATAACCTTACATGAGTTGGAAATGACGTAAAACACCATACAAACAAACAAACAAACAAAACTTAACATAAGACTAAAAATGACATCTTATTTACAAGAAAGTTCAATTTTGCACAGTGCAATGTGCTATCCCAGGTTACGCACCACGGCTAATGTAAAGAAACTAACCGGCCAAATAATGGCAAAATTTCATTAACAAACCTTTTATCAAAAATCTATCCAGGTGTTCAGGTCATATAATAATCTATATATGCCGATTAAAAGTAAATATTTATTAACGGGTTCTTAAAATATCCGTGATTGAACATGCGTAAAATGAATTATGAGATGATAACTCTTAATTCTACGCTCCAGTTTTGTGGTTTAGCCTGGCGGGTTAAAGCCGTTTATACTGTGTCTATAGAGATTGAATTCTCAAAATAGGTCAATTATATATATACCTTATCGACAGTAGGTTTAGCAACGGTGTACATATGTTGTAAAGTGTGGCTGTTGTTGGCGGGATAGCTACTTTAAGCAATTTACGCTCTCAATTCCTATGGCACTTTATGGAGAATTCAAACTTTATAACTGAATGCACGATGCTTACACCATAATTGATGACATTTTATCATGAGATCGAATTGGAACATGTTTTTATTTTATTTTCTTATTTTTATTTTTTTAGATTTTTTTTTAGATTTCTTTTTTATTGATTTCTTTTAGATTTTTTTTTAGATTTTTAAAAATAAATAAATTATGAAACTCGAAGTATGATGCATTTATTAATATTAGATTGTTTTCAGATCTTTTCGAGTCACTTTAAGAATCACAAATCAATACGCTTTACGTAAGCAAGACAGAGAACAAATACATCTCTATTACATGACTAGCTCTCTTATTAGCTCTACTGGCCAAAGGCCAGCAGAGCTTATGGGATGGCGAGTTGTCCGTCGTCCGTCTGTCCGTCTGTTAACTTTTACCTCGTTAAGACGATAGAGCCTTCATTTTTCATCTGATCTTTACCAAACTTTACTAGATTGTTAATATCAATGAAAGCTCGGACTAATTCGAAAACCAGCCAGATCTGACGAGTAACAGCGGAGTTATGGCCCTTGGTTTAGTTAAAAATGCAATATTTTGCCTCGTTAAGACGATAGGGCCTTCATTTATAATTGTATCTTTACCAAACTTTAAGAGATTGTTATTATTATTAAAAGCTCAGACATATTCGAAAACCAGCCATATCGAACGAGTAACAACGGAGTTACGGCCCTTGATTTCGTTAAAAATGCTATATTTTGCCACGTTTAGACGATAGGGCCTTTATTTTTCATTTTATCTTTACCAAACTTTAAGAGATTGTTATTAGCAATGTAAGCTCAGACATGTTCGAAAATCAGCCATATCGGACGATTAACAGCGGAGTAATGGCCTTTGATTTCGTTAAAAATGCTATATTTTGCCTCGTTAAGACGATAGGGCCTTCATTTTACAATCGATCTTTACCAATCTTTACCAGATTGTTACTATCAATGAACGCTCGGACAAGTTCGAAAATCAGACAGATCGAATCAATAACAGCGGAGTTATGGCCCTTGATTTCGTTAAAAATGTTATATTTTGCCTCGTTAATACGATAGGGCCTTCATTTTTCATCTGATCTTGACCAAACTTTACCAGATTTTTTGATTTTCTTTTCTTTTTATTAGTATTATTATTATTTTTTTATTATTTTTTTTTTTTTAGTTATTTTGTTCTTTTAGTACCTCTAATGGCCAAGTTCGAAAACCAGCCAGATCGGACGAGTAACAGCGGAGTTTTGGCTCTTGATTTAGTTAAAAATGCTATATTTTGCCTCGTTAAGACAATAGGGCCTTCATATTTCATATGATATTTACCAAACTTTAAGATATTGTTAATATCTATGAAAGCTGAGACAAGTTCGAAAATCAGCCCGATCGGACCTGTAAAAGCTGAGTTATGGCCATTGAATTAGTTAAAAACGCTATATTTTGCCTGGTTAAGACGATAGGGCCTTCATTTTTCATCTGATATTTACCAAACTTTACCAAATTGTTACTATCAATGAAAGCTCGGACAAGTTCGAAAAACATCCAGATCGGACGAGTAACAGTGGAGTTATGGCCCTAGATTTCGTTAAAAATGCTATATTTTGCATCGTTAATACGATAGGGCCTTCAATTTTCATCTGATCTTTACCAAACTTTACCAGATATTTTGACTTTCTTTTCTTTTTATTATTATTATAGATATTTTTTTTAATTTTTGTCTTTAATGTTTTGTTTTTTTATTACCTCTAATGGCCAACCAAGTTCGAATACCAGCCAGATCGGACGAGTAACAGCGGAGTTATGGCTCTTGATTTAGTTAAAAATGCTATATTTTGCCTCGTTAAGACGATAGGGCCTTCATTTTTCATCCGATCTTTACACAACGTTACCAGAGAAAACTTGGACAAGTTCGAAAACCAGCCAGATCGGACGTGTAAGAGCGGTGTTATGGGCCCCGGATTCCTATGTATCCTTCCCCTCTCTCTGGGGCGGCTCTAAATAACCTTTACTGTGTTGATAAGCCGTTTAACAACATTCAATTCAATTGAATTGATTTAGTTAAAATGCTATATTTTGCCTCGTTAAGACGATAGGGTCTTTAGTTTTCATCCGATATTTACCAAACTTTACCAGAATTTTAATATCAATGAAAGCTCAGACAAGTTCGAAAACCAGCCCGATCGGACCTATAACAGCGTAGTTATGGCCCTTGAATTAGTTAAAAATGCTGTATGTTGCCTCGTTAAGACGATAGGGCCTTCATTTTTCATCTGATCTTTACCAAACTTTACCAGATTTTTTATACTTCCTTTTCTTTTTATTAGTATTTTTTTTTAAATTTCTTTTGTTTTTTTATTACCTCTAATGGACTAGTTCGAAAACCAGCCAGATTTTTTTTTAAATATTGTTTTAAATTAGTTTTTTTGTCAGATGTTTTAACTTTCTTTTCTTTTTATTATAATTATTAAAAAAAATATATATATATTTTTTTTAATTCTTTTGTTTTTTTATTACCTCTAATGGCCAAGTTCGAAAACCAGCCAGATCGTACTAGTAACAGCGGAGTTATGGCTCTTGATTTAGTCAAAAATGCTATATTTAGCCTCGTTTAGACGATAGGGCCTTCATTTTTATTCGATCGTTACCAAACTTTACCAGATTGTTACTATCAATGAAAGCTCGGTAAAGTTCGAAAACCAGCAAGATCGGAGTTATGGCCCTTGATTTAGTTAAAAATGCTCTATTTTGCCTGGTTAAGACAATGGGGACTTCATTTTTCATCTGAGTAGACCGTCCACAGGCCCTCTTGGCCCTCTTGTTAAAGTTGGGCTCCACCACAAACAAATCGACCGTCATATACGGCCTAACACGTGCTAAAATGTCGTAAAACACCATTCAAACAAACAAGCAAACTTATTAAAATTGACGTATCTTTCCGCAAACACATACATGTACAAATCATAACGTCTTGCAGGGAAATAAGATTATACATGTATAAGTCTGCTGCAATGTATACTGAAAGGAACAAGAAACGCAGGGTGCGTATTTCCGCTATATATTGCATATACTGCACACTTAATTCCATATATATTCCAAGGAAATCCCAAGATGTTTTGTAAAAAAAAAAGTGCAGTTAGTTAGAGAAAGGACACAACTGTGATGTTGTAGACGTTTTAATCACAGTACACGTTGTAACAAGAAATTCATAAATGCTGAAGTTCCTCTTTGAAAAATTGAGCCAGTTCAGTACTGTATTTAATGTTAAGTGATTGCAACATTTAAAGCCTAAGTTTGCTCACCTGCTTGAGCCAAATGCGCATTCTGACGATAATGAAACTTTATTGGTGGGTTCAGTGCTGTTTAAACCTTCTTTCTAAAAGTACAGGCCTAATGTCGCCCTGTACCATTCGATTAGCAGTAGCATATTAAACATACAATATATAGCGGAAATACGCACCCTGCGTTTCTTTTTCCTTTCAGTATATTGTATTGACAATACTGTTATTAGAGTAAAGGCAAGCTGTCGCATGTATACAATTAAATAATTACTATTTACCTAAGGATTAACATATTGTCACATGCTGATCATCATCATGAGCATATTAGTAATTTATAACATCGCAATAAATAATTTAAATAACAGACCTCAAAGGAGACACACGACAGCTTTGGCAGCCGTGTATATTGTTTTAAAGAACCAGTCGGTCCTAGTCTGTCTTACATATTCACTATAACTACACGTCCATATGTTACGAGCACCTTAAATCTGTTATAATACGTCCTTACAGAATTATCCCCCTTTTCTTCTTAGATTTTTGGTTAAAAGTTTAAATATTCCAAAAACCAATTGTCAGAAAACGTTGGTTGGTTGAATGGTGTTTTACGTCATTTTCAGCACAGTTTAGGGTCGATTTTTAGTGGGGAAGGCAGTCCATCTTTTTCCCCCCTAAGCTTCATTATCTTAGTAAACAAAGACGCAGTTTACAAATAAAATAAAAACAAAGAAATAGTCAGTTAGATATTGCCATTTTCATACGCTATGTTGGTCGTTTAAAATCGATTTATTTTGTCCCAAACTGTGATTTGTTCTTTGAATCACTCGCAAAAGAGATTATCCTTGTCAAACTGTTCACGAATGTTTACAAAAATGGTTGGTTTCTGAGGTAAACGCATTTTGAAGCACTGGAAACCCACATCATATGTGGGTTCCTTGAGGCTAGGTATGTTATGTTACGCCAAAGTAAAAAGAAGACACACTAGTTCTGTAAAAAAACTCAACTACAACTCAGCCATTTTATACCAGCGCGCTACGTATAATTACACCAGGGAGGCAACGGAAGAATTAGCACATCCTCTAAAACGATGGCCAGTGTGAGTTTAGACACTCTGATCAAAAAGAGTGCTTTATCTACGCAAAAGACACCTAGGAATAACATACAGAAACACTCACTATTAGACGTAACGAAATACCAGAACTTATAGAATGAAAACTAGTGGCCTGGTGCTAACGGGATACCAGTACTTATGGAATGTGAACTAGTGGCCTGGTAGTGGCAAACCAGCACTCATTAGTAGACTAGCAATGGGATACCAGGACTTATAGAATAGAAACTAGTGGCCTGGTAACAGGATATCAGTACTTAAAGAATGTCAACTAGTGGCCTGGTAGTGGCAAACCATCACTCACTTGCAAAATGTCAACGGGATACCAGTACTTATAGAATGGTGACCTGGCAACGGGATACCAGTACTTATAGAATGGTGACCTGGCAACGGGATACCAGTACTTATAGATTGAAACCTGGTGGCCTGGTAGCGGCATACCAACACTCACTAGTAGACTGGCAATGGGATAACAGTATTTATATAATGGAAACTAGTAGCCTGGTAACAGGATACCAGTACTTATATATTGAAAACTAGTGGCCTGGTAGCGGCATACCAGCAATCACTAGTAGACTTGTAACGGAATACCAGTACTTATATAATGACAATTAGTTGCCTGGTAACAGAATACCAGTACTTATAGAATGAAAACTAGTGGCCTGGTAGCGGCATACCATCACTCACTAGTAGACTGGCAACGGGATACCAGTTTTATAGAATGGAAACTAGTAGCCTGGTAATGGGGTAATGGGATACCAGTTCTTAAAGATTGAAAACTAGTGGCCTGGTAGCGGCATACCAGCACTCACTAGTAGATTGGCAGCGGGATACCAGTACTTATATAATGGAAACTAATGGCCTGGTAACAAAATACCAGTACTTATATAATGAAAACTAGTGGCCTGGTAGCGGCATACCATCACTCACTAGTAGACTGGCAACGGGATACCAGAACTTATACAATATAAATTAGTGGCATGGAAACGGGATACCAGTATTTATAGAATAGGAAAGATGACTGGTAACGGGATACCAGTACTTAAAGAATAAAAATATAATGGCCTGGTAGCGGCATACCTGCACTCAATAGTAGACTGGCAATGGGATATCGGTACTTACAGAATGAAAACTAGTGACCTGGTAGCGGCACACCAGCACTCTCTAGTAGACTGGCAACGAGATACCAGCATTTATAGAATAGAAATTAGTAGCCTTTTAAAGGGATACTAGTACTTAAAGAATGAAAACTAGTGGCCTGGCAGGGCATACCAGCATTCACTAGTAGACTGGCAACAGGATACCGGTACTTACTGGATGAAAACTAGTGGCCTGGTAGCAGCATTCCAGCACTCACTAGCAGACTCACAATGGGATGCCGGTACTTATATAATGAAAACTAGTGGCCTGGTAGCGGCATATCAGCACTCACTAGTAGACTGGCAATGGGATACCAGTACTTATAGAATAGGAACGAGTGGCCTGGTCACGGGATACCAGTACTTATAGAATGGAAACTAATGGCCTGGTAGCGGCATAACAGCACTCACAAGTAGAGAGGCAATGGGATACAAGTACTTATAGAATGGAAAGTAGTGGCCTTGTAACGGGATACCAGTACTTAGAGAATACAAACTAGAGGCTTGGTAACAGAATATCAGTATTTAAAGAATGCTCCGGTGTTACAGGTCTGAACTGGCGGGTTTTCGAACTTATCCGAGCTTTCATTGATAACATCAATCTGTTAAAGTTTGAAAAAGATCAGACGAAAAATAAGGCCCTATCATGTTAATGAGGTTAAAGTTAACGGACAGGCGACGGACGGACGTTGGACAACTCGCCAGCCCATAAGCCAGTAGAACTAAAAACAAAAGAACAAGTGGGCCATTGGTTCATGAGAAGTCATTTAAAAAATGACTTTTTTTTAATTTTAATAACGATTTTAATATTGACATGTATGGAAAAATTACAAAAATCCTAGAAAGGGTTATGAGACGATTCTTTTGATCAAGTTTCAAAACAATTGGGTCGTTGGTTTATGAGATTTGTTTGTTTGGTGTTTAATGCCATTTTTCAGCACATTTTAGTCTATGTATGGCATTCAACTTTTTTATTCCTGGATAGATCCAGTACTGTACACCTTCCACTATCCGTAAGAAGGTTCATGAGAAAAAGTCATTTAAAGATTGTTAAATTTAAACTGGCAGAGATTTTTCTAGGCCCAATTTTGGGCCGAATTGCGGCCCTATCCCAATCCAAAATATCCTCATATTTTCCCAAAAAAAGCAGAATATTTTCCCAAAATAAAAAAATTACAAATAAAATAAATATTTATTTTTTTTCTTATATTAAATGTAGCCATATTTATTTTTAGTGCCTTACTATGTAATATAGCAGGAGTATTATTTTTCCCAACTTGTAGCTTTCACGCGCATTTTTCCCAATTCAAAAGGCCCTTGGCCCCATTTTAAAAAATGCAGAAAAATCACTAGCCGCCATATATTTGTTGACGGATTTGGACTATTTATATACATCTGAGAGAGGACCACACATGGGTCTTTCCTGTGACGGTTCATCAAATTCTACCCAAAAACAGTTCAGGAGAAGAAATTGTTTAAAAGATTTTTCTATTTAGACCAGTAGAGCTAAAACGGATTCACACTTTCCTGCAATGACGTCTATTGATGTGGACATGTATGGACTAGACTATGCCATCATTCTGACCAATAATTCGTATGTATCTTATCATTGTGATTGATTACAAAATGGGTCCAATACCATAATTGACTCAAGCAGTCAGTTCTCAAGTTATCTGATCAAGATACGGATGCGGACCAATCTGTTATAGTGTATTGAAAAACTCATGGTACTGAAAGGAAAAAAGAAACGCATAATCAAATAATTGCCTATACTACACTGTTACATACACCTAATTCAACGTAATATTCCAGATATATCTCAACATGTTTTGTACAAAAAGGGGCTACAACTCCTTACAGAAAGGACAGCACTGTCATGTAGTAGACCTTTAATCAAAGTATACTTTGTTACACGAAAAAGTCAAGCAAATTCTGTATTGTGTTTAATGATAAATGATTGCAACATTTGAAGCCTAAGTTTGCTCACCTGCTTGAGCCAAATGCGCAATCTGCCGATACTGTAACTTTAAAGGGGTAACCATTTGTGTGTTCGGCGCTGTTTAAACCTTCATTCCGAAAGGACAGGCCTAATGTCACCCTGTACCATTCGATTAGCAGTAGCATATTAAACATACAATATATAGCGGAAATACTCATTATGCGTTTCTTTTTCCTTTCAGTATATATAACATTTTTCTCAAAATAAATGTTAAATATCTTATTTGAGACAGTTTTCGCTGAAATTCCTTTGCGCATGCATCTCAAATCACGCGTCGTCATTGACACTGACACGTACATGTCAATAATGCTGTTTCTCAATAAAACCATGCGTGTAACACTACCATACCCTTTAATAAGTAATAATAATAATTTAATAACAAGTAGTAGAAGTATATTGCAGTTAATAGTAATTTACCTAATATTCTACAATTTGGGATAGCTCTCTTTAATAGCAGTATTGTAGTAGCTTACTCAGGTATATAGTGGTAGGCGGGGTATAGTGTTAGACCAATTGAATAAATGTGTCGAAATCCAATAATATAATGGCACGTGAATGCAGGTATATATTGGTATGTTTTAGTAGCAGAAGAGAGTTCTGAGAGGTTGTTAGATATAGTCTAAGGATGTAGAGATTTGATGAGTAACATCTGATAGAATTAATATGACCACTATACGATCAGACAGTAAAATGGGGTAGTTTTAAAGATTATTAAAACGTGTATTTAAAAGTCTGGACTTGTTAATTATTATTGCCCTGGTGACATAGTGTTACATGCGTAGTAGTGGCCGTAGTTATACTTGTTACTAGTAATAGTAACTAGCACGGTCAGTGTACATTTGCAATGAATGTATGTTGAGTATATTGAGGGACTAAAGTTTGTTCCAAAACATCATTTCTGTGTGTTAGGATGAGTCAAAATCTTAGAATGAAACATACATTGCTGTCGTTTACCAAATAACATTTGATGAGAAAAGTAAATAGACAATTTGTATAAATGATATAGAGAAGGTAACTTGGCGGAACAACAGGGCGGAGTTATAAACTGAATATCGGAACTATCCATTGTTACACCAGATACATTCACACTGACCAAACAACAATCAAGGAAGCTAATCTATCGATGTGAAGAACTAAGTGTAACTTTGTCTATTGTTCCTTTATAAAGAATAATTTTAGGACAAATTTGTCAGTCGTATATTGTGTTTATGCCATGAACTTTTTACTGGTCCTTTGGGACCAACGAGCCCAAGATAGGTGGCTTTGAAGTAGAATACCGCTTATGCCGGTGCTAGGGGGCGTGAGAGGTGTTGCTTCTTTCATTACTTCTCATGAACAGACTCAATAAAACCGAGTCTGCTGCTTTATTCCCTTAATTGTGTTTGTTGCTCCCAAAGGATCACCTTTATCGGTATTTATTAACATTCACACTTGCGTTCGTTTGGTGCAGTGTGGCGGCTGTAAAGTCTCCCCGTGCTACGAATCAGTAGTGTTATTTTTACTGGTCCTTTGGGACCAACGAGCCCAATATAGGTGGCTTTGAAGTAGAATACCGCTTAAGCCGGTGCTAGGGGCGTGAGAGGTGTTGCTTCTTTCATTACTTCTCATGAACTGACCCAATACAACCGAGTCTGCTGCTTTATTCTCTTAATTGTGTTTGTTGCTCCTAAAGGATCACCTTTATCAGTATTTATTTGATTATAGTAGTTCACGTCTTTAATATAAATAGTTTAAGCATGAGTTTGTGTTATACATAGTTACATGTTCTTCAAACTTTTCTATACAATTATAGGACTGTCACGAAAACATGTAGTAGTTACTACTCAGCTCAAGTTACATGATAACTTGGTGTCGGCATACCCAGCATGAGGTCAATAAAATGACAATAAATCACCTAAAATGCCAGCTAATGAACTAAAACTTTGTCCATGCAGAATTAAATGTTAGAAGTATATATCACTGCCTTATCTCTATTTGCAGATAGCATTTTGTTACACCAACTTATTTCTAATTTTTTAAATGTGCCTATCTGCTGTCAGATAATTGATGCCCTGCTGTGTGAAAATGGGTGTTTTATTGCTTTGGGGTCTGTTAATTACATGGATGAATTATAGAGATTCTCAATAAACAGAGAAATCTAGGGACAGTCCTATAACTGTATATCTGATCTTATACTAGTGATGCGTTGATTGTCGCTAACAATCAAAAACTAATCAAACTGACCTAAAATCGGTGACAATCATCGTAATTTTCACAATCGATTTTCGTTCTTTCCGGTAGATTCTTTTCTGTTTTTTAGTTCTACTCCTTGTACCAAATGCATCAAGGGAAGTAAGTCTAATCGTCAAATGGAGAAGCAGTACAAACTCTACGCCGAAGAACTGTTTCCCTACCCTGGAAAAATTAAATCCAGGGCGTGTACATATTTCATGTTCCGACAAAAACAATAAAAGATAGGCCTTGAGTCAAAAGCAATCTTGACATAACCACTGTAAGTTATAATTTGTAAACTTTGTAGAAAATCTAAAGCAAACACAGGTAAAATACCTAGCTAGTAATACGCCAGCCAGAAACATGCACTTTTCGAAGTAAAGATTGGCATTGTAATCATTGGTTGTTTATATGAGCAAAAATATAATAGCATATTTTCAAGCTGATAGATTACATTCATTGTCTGATTTTCTTCTTTCTTCTCTGAAGCATATACAAATGGTAACACAACCCTGTCCCGTCAGTATTTGGTCAAAACTGGAGGAGTCCAGCTAATGGCTTATATGGTTTCCATGCACATTTCACTCATATTTTACCTCTGTTACTTCTAATTCTCCAATCTACTTTCTACTATAGAATTAGGCACATCTTTTAGCTATGTTTCCAATCTACTTTCTACTATAGAATTTGGCACATCTTTTAGCTATGTTACATCTAATTTTACAATCTTTTTTCTGCTATAGGATTAGGCACATCTTTTAGCTATGCTACATCTAATTCTCCAATCTACTTTCTACTATAGAATTAGGCACATCTTTTAGCTATGTTTTCAATTTACTTTCTACAATAGAATTAGGCACACCTTTTAGCTATGTTACATCTAATTCTCCAATCTACTTTCTACTATAGAATTAGGCACATCTTTTAGCTATGTTACATCTAATTCTCCAATATAAAATTAGGCACATCTTTCAGCTATGTTACATCTAATTCTAAACTCTATTTTCTACTAAATAATTAGGCACATATTTTAGCTATGTTACATCTAATTCTACAATCTACTTTCTACTATAGAATTGGGCACATCTTTTAGCTATATTACATCTAATTCTACACTCCATTTTATTAGCATAGAAAACCACAAAGAAGGTACTCAGTGACTTGGCAGAAGCCAGAGCAAGAAGAGAATAAACCATTGAGGGCACGGCAAGACAAGACTGCAGACAAAAATCAATCGTCACCGTCCTTTGGGCTTTAGGTAGACGTCATCATAGTGTCCACAGCATGTCCGGTCATCGCACAATTAAAGAGGAAAGCATAGTGGCGAACTGTAAATGGGTCCACCACCAAGCATGAAGTGCGTTGCAAATGATAGGGTTATAACCTCTTTTGATAAACCTTTTAACAAGTTTAACAAAGATAGTATGAAAGTGATCATTATATTGGGTCCCAGTGACCTGGTGCTCTCAAGTATATATATGATAAATATCTAAATCTCTCTGGAACCATATTGTTTTTCACGTATATCTTGCACAAAAGTCATTTCCGATTTTTGTAACAGTTCGCAGTCTCGTTTAGTAAGCTCAAATCTGTCACTCCATTTTGATTTTTGCACAATAAGTTTAGCACTTGTTGTAGCTTTTGTTCCTCTACAAAATTCCGATGCCATTTTCCTGACTTCTTTAAAGTATAACAGCTCCTCGTCAAAATCTAAACCTTCAGCACGAATTTGGTCTCTAAGCTTTCTAAAGAAGTGTTCATACAAGGCATAATCAACTCTTGACCACTGTTTGTATAACTGTCTATCGAAAGGTCCAACTAGACCAGTTTCGCTCTTGTGCTTGGCCACGTTCTTGTCTAAATACAGTATATCCTTAATACTCCACATCAACAGACGCCTCATTAAAACTACAGACTCCTCAAAATATTCGGCTATGATGACTAGTCCAAAGTCCTGATCAAGCTGTTTTATGAAGTTGAGAACGACATTTTTGTCATGCGACTGAAGAACATGCTCTGGGCAACCGAATTCTGCAGCCATCCGGTTGTTTGTGAAAGAGAATAAGAAGTTCTTTGGTTCATACTTTGCAGGATTTTTCAAATATTCCGAAGCGGGCATTGGTAACTTGATTCTATTGTATATATACCCCGGCCTGAGGTAGTTAAGTGTAGATTTAAACATTTCATAAGGTTCCCGCAATATCCCGATGCAGACTGTATCGTTGGGCAAATATTGTCTGAACGCAGTCCTATTATATATCACGTGATTGCACAAAAGTTCGTGTATTTTGCCTATAGGTGGCGCCATTGTGTTGTTTTTGTTAAGCGAATCACGAAGGCTGATTATGTTCGGATATCTAAAAATATTGTGAGCGTGTGGTAAAACGAATGTCAAGTTATTATCCCAGCCGAATCTGAAAAAAAAAAATGTTTATACATATATATTAATTAGACAAAAAGCTCGCTTTACGAGTACCAAGTTATAACATATGGAAAAAAAGCGTACATCATACCAGAAGAACATATTTTTTTATTGAACTATTACATACTTTCTCATCATAACAGCGTTTACAGTATCATTAACACACTGTAGCAACTAAAAAGGTAGTCCGGCCCAAAAGGTGGTCCCTTACCCAAAAAATAACACTTTCCGCCAAAAATAGTTACACCCGACCTACTCAAAAGGTAAACCGGCCTACCCAAAAGGTAATCCGATTTTAAGATTTACCAGCTGCTATCAGTAACACTTGCTTCCCGTCCATCCGTCCGTATGTACGAGTATGTATATGTCTCTTACGATAATGTTTGTGTGATGTCTGAATGTCGGTTCATATTGAGTTTCGATAACAGAACACAGCAGTTGTGGTTGTCATGTAAAAGTTCATCATCTTCTACCTTATTCCCGAAATGAAAGACCTAAATGATTGTACTAACATACATGCAATGATATCAGAGTTAAGTTCAGACAATGTAAAGTGAAACTGATGCTGCAGTCGATTGGGACATTTCAGCATTTCTTGTACTGTACCCGTCCATCACAACTGTTATAGCTCTAACCATATTTTCTGCGAGAGTTGTTCATATGGTCATTGCTATAACCTTTCATAGCATATTTGCAATATTTTATTTATTTTGCTTAAACGTATTCTTCGCCGCCGCTTTCGGGGCATTGGTAACACTGCAGCATCATTTTCGCGATTGATGAGGCTAGGTTATTAGTGTCTTGCTTAAGGGTATTTGTGACAAAATATATAGCCCTCTTTAAACAATTCATTATTGTAAACAATTTCATTATTGATAAATTGCACCTAAAGGATGTTTTTTACAAACTTCGATACAACATGGGGGCGTCCGTGGCCGAGTGGTTAGAGTCTCTGACTTGCAATCACTTGCCCCTCACCGCTGTAGGTTCGATCCCTCAGGGGCCTAGGAATCTTTATGTGAGGAAGCTATCCAGCTGGCTTGCGGAACGTCGGTGGTTCTACACAGGTGCCCGCCCGTCACGAAAATTGCCCGGAGGGGCACCTGGGGTCTTCCTCCACCAGTGGAAGCTGGAAAGTCGCCATATGACCTTAGCTGTTGGTGCGACTATAAAATCCAATTCAATTCGATACAACACATGACAGAACAGAAAACGCCGTGATACAACATTATATGCTACACACCTGAGAAACATGTTCTGAGCTGTCGTACTTCCACTTTTATGCACTTTCAAAAAGGCAACATGTTTTACCTTCTCCGGAGGTTTGATTTCCCGTTCTGTGATCACCTGGAATAAAAGGCGTGCATGCATTATACAACCAAGTTAACACTGGACCGTTGTTATCACAATGCAATTTCGTGTTTCCCCAACATGAATAGTCGTTTATTGCGACCGATCTGACATCTGCATGTCTTTCCTGACCGCTCTGTGACTTAGAAGGTACTATAAATATATATTTCGGATTATGTTTGGTAAGAATACTTGGTAGAAGTAGTCTGTATTTGGAGATAAGTCACTGTTTTATATGCAAAACAAAATAACGATTTGATTTTGGTGTGATTTTGATAAATCGGTGATAACATGTAGACGTTTTAGGTAATTCATTATTTAGTAGTATTTCATCAATATAACAATAAGATTAGTTGGTCCAGAAGATATCATCAGTAACTTAGTGTACCTTAATTATTTGATGAAGTTAATTATCCGCGATTTTGATTCATCAAATCTGCTTATTTCCCAAAGTAATTCATTGTAAATGATAGTTGGGATAGTTCGGAGGTCACTCGGATGACAGATAAAGTATTTTACCCTTAACCCGCTTCATACTGTTCTTTCTTTGAATTGAGACCATTTCATTTAAGGGGTGTTTTTGGGAAAATGATTATTTCAGCAGCCGGACGTTGTAAATTCGCAGTCTGATCTGGGTTGACAATGGACGCAAAGGCTATTATAGTCGTGCTTATCGGGTAAATTGCGCTTCATCAAAACCTCGAACTCTAAAATAGATGTAAAATAACGGCAATGTTACCTGAAATGGTCGAATGTCGTCAAATTGCAGTTTTGCAAACATCTCCTCATTGGTCCTGTAGGAGCGGGTAGTTGTTGTGTTCGAGGGAAATCGGATTGACATTAATGCAAACAGTACTATCAGTACCAGGACAACCCTAAGAGAAAAAAAAAAGGATTTATATAATCAAATAAGAAAAAAA
The DNA here is from genome assembly GCA_037043455.1 of Cyrtodaria siliqua. NCBI lineage: Eukaryota > Metazoa > Mollusca > Bivalvia > Adapedonta > Hiatellidae > Cyrtodaria > Cyrtodaria siliqua. The sequence continues at coordinate 64,316 of JAWPHD010009446.1, read as the reverse complement.
CATTCCCATAAATTGTGTATAATCACAAGCAATTATCGAAAGTAACAGAGCACTAGAATATAAATGGAAATAACTCGCTCTGAGAATTAAAAGTGATTGAAGCACATGTATTGCGTATCTAGATTATTTTTTTGTCCATTGAACACAAAATTTATCTTTTCTAATCAACTAAATATATAGGAAAATCTTCTTATTTTGGAGAGGATAACAGATTTTATTTCATCTAGAAAATGAACAAACTTTATATTTTCATGAATTTGATCACTTCGAGAAGTAATAAAATCTATTGGTCATGACAAAACGACCAAAGTTATTTTTTTTTTTATTCCGTTTATCAAAGGTTTTGCAGAAAAAACGTATTTTCGCGACGTCATAGGTTCAGTGTTTTTGTTTTTTAATTCACCATAACTTCGAAAATATTTGACCGATTTCAACAAAAATACGAATCATTTTCTTAAGTTATTTCCAAGTCAATGATATAACTTTCATACTAACATTCTGAAAAAAAAGTTGTGTTCGAAAAAACTGCCCCGGTAAAATTACATCTCTAAGTACTGTAGGCCTAGTGTAGGGCCTACTCTACAGTACTGTAGGCCTAGTGTAGGGCCTACTCTACAGTACTGTAAATGACAACAATACCTAACATGATTTACCGATTTTCAAATTCCATAGCTCATTCTCTTAGTTAGAACATAATTACATAAGTTTAGCAGTTGTTTCTAAACAAGTTAGTTTTATATTTAAAAAAAAGTAGTTTCGGAAGTTAAAAAATAAAACTTTATATTTATATATATATAACAGCAGCATGAAACACACGCAGCACTTGTATGTCACCAAAATCAATGTCATATTTATTCACATTCTATTTACACACGTATGCGTTTTCTTTTAACCTATTGTGCTCGTGTTTACGCGAGAAGAAACCCGACAAGACCGTCATGACGAGTGATGTCACTTAATTCTTGGCTTACCGATAATTCAGTAACTCCTGGTCCTGATTATTTATGTATGATAATTTATTTCGTACTGAAGTGTTTGTCTACCTTGCGTTAGAACACCAGTACACACAATATGCCATATGATATGCTACGTAAATTAAACATTCAAATTCAGTCTAAATACTATCATGTATGGTGTCTGATTTCTGCCATTTCGTTAATTCGCCGCGGAAAGACGACAGAACGAAAAGAAGAAATAACTAAAAGACGACATATTTCAGCGTGACAAGACGACAGAACAAACGACCGCCAGAACGAAAAGGCGACATTTAAAGGGCAGAAAGACGACATTTTAGCAGCGAAAAGATATTTTATATTGTCTATTTTTATTTCTTGTGACCTTTTGTCGTCTTTTAGTTTCTTATTTGTTGTCTTTTCGTTCTGTCATTCTGTTGTTTTTTTCTGCTGTATTTGTCATATTTTCGTTCTATCGTTTTGTCGTTCTGTCTCTTTTCGTTCTGTTGTTTTTTCGTCTGTTTGCCTTCCGGTTGACATGAGCATTTAATAAGACAGGGATGACACGAGCATTTAATAACACAGAGATTACACATTATGACATATGCAAATAAAGCATATCATGCACATGGCACAAAGCGTGTATAGTAACGACCGAAACGCGCATGTCAACCAGAAATCGAAAAGACGAAGAAACGAAAGAAAGAAAAGACAACAGAATGACAGAACGAAAAGAGGCGCAACGAAAAGACGACAAATACAGTGCGAAAAGAAGACATAAAAAAACAAACAAAAAAAACACAAAGGGCAGAACGTAAAGATGAAAGTTTAGAAGCGAAAAGACGACAGAAGGCCACACGAAATAACGAAATGACGACAATATAAGATGTATTTTTCGCGGCTGAAGTGTCGTTTATTCGCTTGGAGTTCTGCCATCTTTTCGCCTTGAAGTGTCGTATTTGTTCTGTCGTTCTTTTGGTTCGTCGTCTTTTCGCACTGAATATGTCGCATTTTCGTTCTGTTGTCTTTTCTCGCCGACATAATGAAAAGACGAAAAGACGAACAATGGCAGAAATCAGCCACTACAATCATGGGACATTACTTTGTAAGGGAATCAAGTTCAAAATGTCGTAATGCAATATTTACGCACACGTGGGATATTGAAGAAACTAAAATTAAAACATTGAGACTTTGACCCTGATTTACTTTTGACTAAGTCTTGACCCTGATTTACTTTTGACTAAGTCCGGTTGTTTTAATTGTTTTGCTTGAGACTGACCTACGAAGTATACAAGTATACCGTTAAATATGCTGACATGTCTCGATGCAGGATTATAAGAGACGAACAACAAAGTGTAAAAATCACAAAAGCACCACAAGAGTAAGTATCACAAGGCATAAAATTAAATGGGGTTTTACCTCACGTCAACACATCATATTAAGCTTTGTCATACTGCAAACAAGTCTCGGTGTTTCAATGGCCAATGCACCGTAGACATTATTATTATTTGGATTTTTGGCAAGGGATATGGGCTCACATTCCCTGCCTGGGAATCATATTTACCCGAGCCGTCAAAATATTGGAACTGCAATCTCACAGGAAGATGAGGCCACCAATAAACGGACCATCACACTGAATGTGACTATAGATCCTAATGTACACCAACAGTCAATTATTAAAGTAACTTCAGTTCCAACCTCGCTTTGGAATATGGTCCGAAGTATAGTTCCGAATATACAGTTTTGACCAATCAAGACAGACACCGGTTTAGGTTACGTGAATTATGTTAATCGCAGTTTGATTGGATGATATAAGCGTGGGAGAAATCACATTGACAAAATAAACTGATCAAAATGTTCACTTGTTAGTTAAAACTGTAGTTCCAGTGTGTATGTGTGCGTTCGTGCGTGCGTGCGCGCACAGTTTTAAGATGTATATTCCCTCCGCCATTTTAATCGATAGGACATCCACCATTTTAATCGATAGGACATCCTAAAGGTTTAGGTGAGTCTGGACTATGTGTGGTGCATTGATTGTCAGAAGCATGTAGACCTCGATTTCAAGTCTCATCCGAAAGACTGGTGGGGTGAGAAGTACTTTTAAATATTTCGATAATTAAACCAAATCGGTCCTGGCTGGGGTTGAACTAGCGATTCCGTGGTTGATATTCCGTGATGCAATCCATTACACCCCAGCGTCCACCTTAGCTTTAGTTTCAGTGAAGTCGGCCGCTATTTATTATATAGCACCACTATAACACGACGGCTACTGTGACGTGTGTGCAAAAACCGACAATTGCATGTGTACAAAATCAATCATGCACTTTTAATTTAGTTAAGTAATGTTTATATTTACCAGTAGTTTCGCCTAATCAGGTTTTGGATTTGCTTGATCTGAAATAAACAGAAATCAAAATAATATAACTTATAGTTAAATGGAACAAACTTTCTAGAATAGTATACCGTATATATATATATATATAGATGGGGGAAAAACATGTATACAGTGCTACAGTTTATAAAACCCCAAGCGCTTTCGGCTTACGTCTTCATCAGGGGTACACAAACACGAAAAGAACAAATACGAAACAAACAAAAAACACTAAAATAGACGGCAGTTTAAATAAAACTCTTTAAAAAACAACTTATCGTTTGGCAGTGTTGCAGGGATTGGTTACTTTGAATAGACACTCTTGAGCCAAATGTGATACTAATTAAAGAACATATCTGGTTGGATGAGGGTAAAACTGTACGCTGCCATTTAGAAAGAGTGAAGATGTGAAAAAGATAACAAAAACCCTACATCAAAACCTAAAACCTAAAATCGATACTGTAGGATACGGTATGAAGCAACTCCAAAGCTAATAAAAACAATGAAAAGGGCTAAAATAGTCAAATAAAATAAATGGAGATATTTTGACCAAGGGAATTAACAAAAGTACTAATAATAGAACATTGCTGGTTGGATGAAGGTAAAATTGTACGCTGACATTTATGATTAGTTATAAAGAGAGAGCGTGTGAGTGAATAACCCTACCTCAATACCTAAGACATAGAATCGATACTGCAGGATATAAAAACAACTCCAAAGCTAATTAAAACTATGAATAAGGCTAAAAAAATATATAAATGGAAAAATTGGATCAAGGGAAGTAATAAAAACTAGAGTATTGTGTATGAAGTGTATGAAGTCCAGCGCTCTACCACTGAACCACGCACTCCACAGTTCTTATTATCTACATGGCCCCTTCGTAATTCTTTACTGTCGACAGCTGAGATTGATTTTTTTCTTGCCATACTATTGCCAATGGTGGAAGCTCTATTTCGATAAGATTTATTGAAGTCGTCCATATCGAAAGCAACAATTACCAATGTTTTCGTTTATTTTACATTTTAAAATAACATATCAAGTTAAGTTCAATGCTTATTTAACATATTTTGTCTTAATTTCACTTTTTGTTTAATAGATTTGCTTCACCGTATGGAGTATAAATACATTGGCTTCATGCTCTGCTTTTAAATTGTGAATCATTGCAGGCAAGGTTTTACATTGTGCTGAATACAGATCTTTGTATTCCATCACATTTAACTAAGAAGTAGCCGTTGTTATAACGTTGTAGTAGCGGTCAGCAGGTCAACCGAAATAACAACTTAAAATCCTTGCGTAAAACCATCGAATCCGCAGGCTATTTGTTGCATCGACGGAACGCTGAACCAGAGCGAAAGAACGTTGGCATTCTTTACATTATTATTACCTACATGGCCCCTTCGTAATTCTGTACCGTCTACAGCTGAGATTGATTTTTTTCTTGCCATACTATTGCCAATGGTGGAAGCTCTATTTCGATAAGATTTATTGAAGTCGTCCATATCGAAAGCAACAATTACCAATGTTTTCGTTTATTTTACATTTTAAAATAACATATCAAGTTAAGTTCAATGCTTATTTAACATATTTTGTCTTAATTTCACTTTTTGTTTAATAGATTTGCTTCACCGTATGGAGTATAAATACATTGGCTTCATGCTCTGCTTTTAAATTGTGAAACATTGCAGGCAAGGTTTTACATTGTGCTGAATACAGATCTTTGTATTCAATCACATTTAACTAAGAGTTAGCCGTTGTTATAACATTGTAGTAGCGGTCAGCAGGTCAACCGAAATAACAACTTAAAATCCTTGCGTAAAACCATCGAATCCGCAGGCTATTTGTTGCATCGACGGAACGCTGAACCAGAGCGAAAGAACGTTGGCATTCTTTACATTATTATTATCTACATGGCCCCTTCGTAATTCTGTACCGTCTACAGCTGAGATTGAATTTTTCTTGCCATACTATTGCCAATGGTGGAAGTTCGATTTCGATAAGATTTATTTAAGTCGTCCATATCGAAACAACACTTACCAATGTTTTCATTTATTTTACATTTTAAAATAACATATCAAGTTAAGTTCAATGCATATTTAACATATTTTGATAATGTCTTGCACTAAAGGTAACACTCTTATGCCCTAAAGGTAACAACACATTATTGGTGCCATTTTTATAGGAAATGCACGTTGCTGAACTAAAAACAAGTGTTTTTTTAGCAGAATCTACTTTTCACTTGGACTTTTCCAAACAAGGTCAATAACCAGAGTTGTAGAGTTGTGGTCCTTGACTGAATGAAACGTGCTATTTTTTTGTTAACACCGTAGGTCGTTTTTTCCGATCTTTATCAAACATGCTTTTATTGTTCATATCTATAAAAGCTAGGATAAGTTTGAAAAAAAGCCATATTCTGACTCACTCCCCATCGCCCCCCCCCCCCCCCCCCCCCTCCCACGCCACCTCCTCCACCCCACCCCACCCAACCACATAGAAGAAAGGATGGACAAATCAAATTAAAAAACTAGCCATGGCAGACTAGAAACAGCAGAGTTATGGTCCTTCAATTATTTAAAAAGCTTAACACACGACCCATGACAAACAAAGCACACCCCTCCCCTACCCGCCCTCGTATTTTGTTCTGGAAATATTTATTTCATGAAGTTATCGTGGTCGTAAAAGAAAGTGTGGACAATTTCCCATCACCTTTTACCTTTGTTATCCCCCGCCGAAGGCGAGGGGATATGGTAATAGTTTAATAGTGGGAAGCGGAGTGTCCGTTCGTCCGTCCGTTCGTTCGTCCGTCACACTTTTGTCCTCGCTATTTCTCAGTAACCCTTGTTGGGAACCATCAATATCAAGTGAAGATGCGCAATTTGTCGTCGCGGTCGGGTTCGATGATTTTCCATGGAGTAATTGCCATTTGACCTTTTTTGTATAAAATTCTTGTACGCGCTACTTCTCTATAACCTTTTATTGAAATTTCGCGAAACTTGCTGGGAACCATTAATATTAAGTGGAGATGTGCATATTATCGTCGCGTTCCGGTTCGATGATTTTTCATGGAGTTATGGCCATTTGAAATTGTTTATGTAAAATTCTTGTCCGCGCTACTTTTTTGTAACCTTTCATCGAAATTTCGCGAAACTTGCTGGGAAGCATCAATATCAAGTGGAGAGGCGCATATTTTGGTTGCATTCCGGTTTGATGACTTTTCATGGAGTTATTGCCCTTTGACTTTTTTTATAGAACATTCTTGTCCCTGCTACTTCTCTATAACCGCTTATTGAAATTTCGCGAAACTTGCTGGGAACCATCAATACAATATCATGCGGAGATTCGCATATTGTTTCGTTCCGTTTCGATCATTTTTCATGGAGTTATTCCCCTTTACAATATTTTTTATAAAATGCTTGTCCGCGCTTCTTCTTTATAACCTCTTGTCGAAATTTCGCGAAACTTGCTGGGAAGCATCAATATCAAGTGGAGATGCGCATATTGTCGTCGCGTTCGGATTCGGACACTTTTCAATTTTCATGGAGTTTGTGGGAGTGGTATACTAAACGCGTTGTGTTCGGTTCGTACCTTTATTATCACTGATCAACAACAATCATAACAAGTGACGTTAACGTCATCTACGTCACGTCCAATACAGCGCGTCAACGTCATGTACAATACTGCGCGTAATATAAGTGTTCACAACATTCTCCGGGCCTCGAAAAGTTAATATAGTCCTTTAAATCACTGAATCAGTCACTGAATGTCTCTTATATCACTTCCAATGGATATAGTTTCACGAGTGGTCTTGATGTAATTCCACTAGTAGTACGGATCATGGCTGCTCGTGTCAGTCCATCGTTCCCGGTGATAAGCTCTGTAACAACCCCAATCTTCCAGCGTAGCCTTGGTGATATATCATCGTGGACTTGGACGACGTCACCGATTTTGATCGTCTGCTGATTGTTACCGGTCGTCTGATGGTGCTCTCGTAGACTTGTGAGGTACTCCCGTTTCCAGCGCTCCCGGAAATGGCTAATCAACGTCGCTTGGGCTCTGGCGCGTTTCGAGACGTCTGAGCGGCCGCCCAGATCTGGCGTAGCTGCATCCGGAACATCTCTGTATGGTAGACTGGTTACTCTGCGCCCATAAAGTAGATGTGCTGGTGTAAGAGGTTCTGGATCACCTGCATCGGAAGTGACGTACGTTAGCGGTCGATCATTCATGATTGCTTCGATTTCTGTCACGACTGTCTGCAATGTCTCGTAGCTGACGAAAGCTCGTCCTAATATCTTCTTGATCGTAGTCTTCGTTAGACCGATCAGACGTTCCCACCAGCCACCAAACCACGGAGCTCGTTTCGGTATGAACTGCCATTGGGTACCATGGTTACTGAGTGCTTCTCAAATTATCGTTGACTGGAACAGTAGTCGAAGTTGGGTTGAAGCAGCGTTGAACGTCGTTGCGTTGTCCGATATCATGATGCGCGGTTATGACTTCCGGCTGGAAAATCGTCTGAAAGCCAGCATGAAGGATTCTGCGGATAGATCAGGTACAACTTCAAGGTGAACTGCTCTGGTTGATGCACAAGTAAATAGGCAGATGTATACCTTCGTTTCACTTCCGGTTCTATTCCGTATGTAGAGGGCCCCAGTGAAGTCGACTCCAGTGACTGTGAACGGTACAGCGTCCTCTACTCTGTTCTTTGGCAGCGGTGGTGGATCAGGAGCAGGATATGGTCTGCCACTGGTTTTCCGACAAATGACGCACTTCCGGAGTACAGACTGGACATACCGGCGTATAGTAGGAATCCAGTACTTCTGGCGTAGATGTGTGACGGTAGAACTCACACCGGCATGTAGTTGAGTAACGTGGGCGTCCAGTACTATTAGGCGAGTTAAGGAATGTCTTGCAGGTAGGAGGTACGGAAATTTTGCTAACTCATCAAGTGGTGCATTGTGAATTCTCCCGCCACAGCGAATGTCCCCAGGGTCATCAATAAACAACCTGAGCTGCTTGACAAGTGGTAAGCGTCTTCCGTTGGACTTCATGCTCTCAATCTCGTCATGGTATGTTGTGGTTTGGCAGCTACGGAGCCACATCTTCTCTGCAACGTGTAGTTCCTGTACGGTCAAAGGTTCGAGTCTTGATGATGTTCTGCCATTTTTGCAGTTGTATATGAATCTCAGTGCGTATGCAGTAACTCTGAGCAACTTCCTGTACCGGCTGAACCTCTGGATGTGAAGTACGTTGTGAATTCCCGATATGAATGTCGGCTGTGTAGTAGTGGGTGGGACATACGATTGGTGTTCTTGGCAATCTTCAGTCATCGTTGTCAGCGTTGAGATATCGTTGTACTCCCAATATGGCCACTTGGAATTATCATTCAGCCAATCAGGTGCTCTCATCCAAAGATTGCTTTTCTTGAACTGTGATGAAGTGATTCCACGTGTAAGCAGGTCTGCGGGATTTTCGGCTGTAGGGCAGTATCTCCACTTCCGCTTCTCCGTCAGGTCATGTATTTCCTTTACTCGGTTTGCAACAAATGTTTTCAGTGGATTTGATGTGTGTAACCAATGGAGAACAATCTGGCTATCTGACCACAGGTATACAGTTTTCACACTGATAGACTGTTGGACATGTCTGGCAAGTCGAGCACCCAGGACGGCGGCCATCAGTTCCAATCTGGGTAGTGTAAGTTCTCTATGACCTCTTGTCGAAATGTCGCGAACTGGCTGGGATGCATCACTATGAAGTGGAGATCCGCATATTGTCGTCGCGTTCGGACATGGAGTTATTGTCCTTTGAATTTTTTTTATAGAAAATACTTATCCGCGCTACTTTTCTATAACCTCTTGTCGATATTTCACGAAACTTGCTTGGAACCATCAATGTGGAAGCATCAATATCAAGCGGAGATGCGCATATTGTCGTCGCGTTCAGGTTCGATGATTTTTCATGGAGTTATTGCCATTTGAATGTTTTTATATAAAATTCGTGTCCGCGCTACTTCTCTGTAACCTTTTATCGAAATTTCGCGAAACTTGCTGGGAAGCATCAATATCAAGTGGAAATGTGCATATTTTCGTCGCATTTTGGTTCGTTGATTTTTCTTTGAGTAATGGCTCTTTGAAATTGTTTATACAAAATTCTTGTTAGCTTCATATCTATAAATATCAGAAAACTTCAATCTTCCAATTTGTGTGTATTTTCATACTATTTTGACCAAGGAACTGACATAACTGACAGATATTTTACATTCATTTATATATCTATATTATTAACAATGAGTGAGATGTGAAATGAAATGTACAAATAGAGATAAAACACAACACAAACAAGCTAAATCTTTAAAAGACAAACTTTTGTACAGATGGTCTCATATTGAATACAAATAATAGAGCTCTAGTGTGTTTAATGTATTGTATAATATTATAGATGTTGTTTTGTGTAAGGCATGCAATGGGATGGTCCCGGACCCACACCATGCCAAATTATGGGGAGAATAAATGGTCACCATTGGTGACCGAAAACAAATTCGCAGTGTACATAAATCTTACATGCACACACTGCACTAACACGCATGTCTACAATATCAAAATCAAGGTCATACATAGCAAAATATACTGCGGCGGGTGATATGGCTGTCTCTCAGACTGATTCTTGTTTTATTTATTTTTGTAAATACTTTATTTTATGAACTTACCTTAAAACAATAAAACATGACATGGATAATTAAAAAAAAACCTAGCCGTGTCAGACTAGAAACAACAGAGTTATGTCCCTTGAATTATTTAAGATATTATTTGTTTATCTGATATATTTACCCAACTGGTTCATACTGTTAATTTTAATAACACATTGGAGAGTTTGATAACCAGCTATAGTTGGCACCACATCCCCCACCCCCACCCACCCACGTCACCAAACACGCATACACATGCGCGGGCGAACACGCACAATATCTTAAATTGATTAACACTGAATTTGTGAGAAGATTTGGATCAACGATATACTAGTCGTTTAAACATATTATGGACACAATTCAGCCTTAAACCAGTAGAACTCTATTGTGACTCTTGTTTCCAAATGTTTGTGTATTTCTATCATCATTTACTTGATTGTCTAACAGTATTCTTTCGGCATTACTATACAACAGGTATAACATTGCCACTCTACATCTAGTAAGGCTTTTGTTACATGTTTTTGCTTTTTTGTGAACAAATAATGAACAGAGAGGACCTAGTATTTAAATGATATCTTAAAAAGTTTCGAAAATTAAAGTAAGCTTTTAATGGATCTCATAGACGTTCATAGTTTAGCCCGAACGTCTGATGTTACCACTATGCCAAGAACATGTATAAGGTTTGATCCAGGGAGGGGAGTTTAAACATATGAGTGTCGGATTTTAGGCGGGAAGAGGGCGTAACGGGTTCACAGTTGTTCATCATTGGATTTAAAAACTAAATATTTCTGAAAATACACCATGATGCATCAAAACTAAACCGCACATCACGATTTCACGCCCCTTTTCGAGCCCCTCCCCATTCTCCCCCGCGCCTCTCTATAAACGCAAATTCTAAACCACATAGGAATATTTCTTTTGATATATTGTGTAGTGTTGTAGTTGTACCATGTTATGCGTTCGACCGATTTCGTAATCACATTTTCAGATGTCAAATCAGAAAATAGTCGAGGAGAACTGATGGATAGGACTTGATATTAAAGTGGTATTGTGTATTTAGATTTCCATGACATATCGTTTATGGGATAGTTTGAGCAAAATTAGGCCGCATATTTAAATGTTATGAAAGGCCCCCACCCCACCACGACCCCTAACCCCGGCCACCCCACCATAAGCACCACCACAAATACACGCGAGTCAAAAAGATTTACCACTCGTCGTAGGATTGATTTATTTCGAGAAACCTTAAATGTATTCGTTTCAAGTCGACTTCAAAGACATTCACATAGACATACTTCTGAATATACTCTTTTTTTTTTTAAAAATAACGAGTAATCAAATGATACATTTATGATGATATGATATGTAAGAGGCGCCATCCATTACCTTTCTCATAATATCTTGACGTAAGTTGTGGTGTTGTTTTAAGTGACAAATTTGACCTTGTCAGTACAAAAATGTGTGCTTTGAATAATGCCAGCAGTAACGTAATGCATACATTCAAATAATATTTGGGGCAAACATGTGCACGCATTGCATCTATCGGACTTCAAGTATAACTTGCAACTAAATCTTAACTTGATAGTATCTGGTTGCATGAAAGATAGCATCAAAAACTTCTTTAGGCTGTGCATTTCATTGCACTCAACCAAACATACCAAAAACACGATACCTGATATAACATGAACGTTATTTATGCTGCTATCTTGACTTTTGTTAAATCTAAAGCTACAAATAAAATGTTACGCTGCTTTAGATATGTTTCTTTAATAAACGTTAGACCTTCTAAAACCTTACACTATATTTTCATTAACGTAGAAAACATGCGAATCATTTATTATATTGACATTATATTTTCCAGTCTCTATAGTACCAACAATAACATGCCTTAACATGTTTTACTTATATTGCCTATTGATGCTGCCTTGTTGGTTAGAGATTAGATCATGGCGGGGATTTCTTTATTTACACTGTCCTGTTTTAATGGGATGACAGTAGGGTAAGTGTGAGGTTTGGTGCACCCTAGAACCGGTTTAAACCCCCAGTGGCCTACTTTGCCACTGACCGTTCCAAGGCGGTAGCCCTATTGTCAACCCTTTTGTGTTTGTGATGTCGTTTGCCCCTTTTTTTATTACTTTTGTCTTTTCGTTTGTCTGTTTGCGTGTTTGTTTTTGTGTTTTGTGGTTGACTGTCGTCCTTGAATGCTGCTTCACCTGTCCGATATTTTTATCCTTTTTTTTTTTTTGTGAGATGGTATAATGATAAAAATCTGCAACAGAGACAACTACCAACAGTGTATTTTCAGGCAGTGTAATAGTCATTTTTTATTGATACACGTTGGATGTGTGCGCATTAGCTTCGCCTCCTTGAAAAGTTCAGTTTACTTAATTAAAATTAAGCGTTTTTGTTGTTGTTTTCCTTTGAACAGAAAACATTAAATGAACGTAAAATATAACAAATAAATACAACTGTCATTAATGTAGTTTGTGGCTTATTATTCTCTGAAAAATATATGGTCGTATGTCCAATCGGAATACAAGTACAATGTTAGTAGTGTACCAAGAATGTGTTGTTACCTTTAGTGCATATGGGTGTTACCTTTAGTGCATATGGGTGTTACCTTTAGTGTAGGTCAAAAATCATGTTACCTTTACTGCAGCCGTTGTTACCTTTAGTGCAGACATTTGTGTTACCTTTAGTGTAGATTGTTACCTTTAGTCCCAAAAGCGTTACCTTTAGTGCAGCTTTTTACCTTTAGTGCAGTTGTTACCTTTAGTGCAGTTGTTACCTTTAGGGTTGCAACATACGTGTTATTATTATCACCAACAGAAAATAATACTAAACAACCATACACGGTTTAATGCGCCGTTTAGTAATGCATTGTATTTGCGATTATTTTGTGATATAATTAATTTAATTATTAATATCAATAAATTGATTATTGGTATCACAAAATATAATTATATTAATACTTTTGTATTATGTAAATATATATGTAAACTTTATTAATACAAAAGACCAAATGGCCTATCAGTATACAATACAAAACACATCATATTTATAATTTAACAGTCAATGGCTTGCTGGCATTCCTTTTACCAGTATATGTAATATATTTATTATTGTCCATCTGATGAATACACATTTGTTATTTTATAATCAAATATATAGATAGTTTATTAATATAAAAAGCCATAGGCCTATCAGTATACATCTACTAACTTAATTAACAAAATGATAACAATAATTATAATAATAATATATGTCCCAGTGCATTACAACTACTCAAAACTATGTAACCTCATACAATGAGGTTAAAATCTAGGTAACATTCCTAGTCAATATTACATGGAAATATACAATTCGTTTTTATATTTGCCTTAATCATGACACATGAAGTTAAGATCTTGCCGAAACGAAATGCAAGAAATTGGATGTGTAGATTAACGCATGAACAAGACATCATTTATGTTAAAACTATAAAATAAAATAAATAGATAAATAAATAAGTAAGCAAACAAAATGTTGGACTTATAGAAAAACATATACTTCCTAATCTCAATCAAATTAATCAAAAGTGACTTTTAAAATTATTATGAAATCTTATTCCGTCCTTATTCAAATAGAACATACTATTTCTTTTCAAGAATGCTTTGTATGTATAGTTCGAAATATTTCTTATTGTTTTAACATTTTCATTTTTCATTAATTCTATAAATTTTGGTATATTCGGGCGTTTCCAATAGTAAGCTTTAATATATTGTACCCTAAGATCAGAATAAAGGGGACATTCGAGTAAAAAATGAAACTCGTCTTCTAGAGTGTTACATTATTGGCATTTTCTTTCATTTAATGGAGTCTTATTTGGTTTATGCCAACGGCCTGTCTCGATTTCTAACCTGTGAGATGACACTCTTAATCTTGTTAATGCAAAGCGAAACTTGTTTATTGTAATTTTGTCTAAATATCTTTTAAAGTCAAACTCAGAGAAAAGTTTATAGCTTCTAGCTCTAGTAGAGTTTTCAATTTGTTCGGACCAGTTTTGTGTAAAACAATCTTTTAGCCTTTGCTTAAATAAACTTATAAACACATTTACATTTTCTACACCTTGGTTTAACCAAACATGATAGAAACCCAAATTTTCTAACATATTTTTTATATTTGTTGCCCATGATGATTTATTTGGATTGTTCTGCATATCAGCTAACATCATATTGTACGTAAGTTTTACATATTTAGAATCACTGCATCTCAGAACCTTAAACCAATATTTTATGATTGAAACAAATCTGTGTTGCCTCATAGACATTCTACCAAGCTCACCGTAAATAAAATTATTTTGGGTTTGGATTTTAACACCTAACAACTTTTTGCAAAATTTTAAATGTACCCGTTCAATTTGATCAGCTTGTATATATCCCCAGACTTCTGAACCATAACATAATATAGGCGATACAAGTTTATCAAATAAGTCTAGTGTGTGACTAACTGATATATCTGTAAATTTATATAGATAACTGTTAAGTTTAAAAATTGCTTTTAGCGCCTGTCCTGATAATGTATCGCATGAATCAGAAAAGGACCCACCAGTGGTAAAAACTATTCCGAGATAGCTGAACTTATTTACTATTTCTAATTCTAAATTATCATACTTAAAGCTAACACCTAATCTGTTCCTTCCACCTTTCTTAAAAATAGCAATTTTAGATTTATTTACATTAACTGTTAGACACCATTTGTCACAATAATCTTTAAGTATTTCTAAACCATCCTGTAATCCCTTCTCGGATTCTGAAAATAAAATTATATCATCTGCATATACCAATAATAATAATTTAAGCATCCCTACATCTACACCTTGAAAACCCTTTAAACTCAACGTGTCTTCTAGATCATTAACGTACATAGAAAACAAAAAAGGTGAGAGACACTCACCCTGAGCTACTCCGAATGTACATGAGAAATCTTCACTAAGTTGTTGATTGTATTTAACTCTTGATTTGACATTACTATACATGGATTTAATGACATTTAGTATTTTTCCCCTAACACCGTATTTAATTAGTTTATACCAGACGATATCCCTAACAACGTAATCAAAAGCCTTTTTAAAATCAATAAATGCTACGTACAGTTTTTTATTATCATTTAAAATGTGATTTATAACACCATGTAGAATAAATATATTGTCTACTGTCCCCATGTTCTTTCTAAAACCCGCTTGCGCCTCAACATAAATATGATAATCCTCTGCCCATTTATTCAATCTGTTATTTAGTATTCGTGTAAAGAGTTTACCAAAATGGCTAAATAACGTTATTCCCCGATAGTTTTCCACCTCATTTACATTACCCTTTTTGTGTAATGGTACAATATATCCCTCTAAATTTTATTAAACAGTTCAAATAAATAACCAATTATATAATCAATTCCATATTTAAAAAACTCGTTTATTATAAAATCTGGGCCGCCGGATCGTCCGCAGCGCAATTCTCTGCATGCCTTTTTTATTTCCTCGAGCGAGATTTCATTGTTCAGTTCAGAAAACATAACCTGTAATTCGCCGTTTAGGTACCGTTCGTTAAACTCTAAAACATCTTCGTCAGGTTGAAAGAAAACAGAATCATGATCATTTATTGATTTAAAATAAACAGCAAAGTTTGTAGCTGTTAATTTAGTTGAAGATTTACTAGTCGTAAGATTTTTTAGTAATTTCCAATATTCTTTGGCATTTTGAAATCTCATTTTTTCTAATTTAAGTGTTGTTCCTTTATCATAATTATGTTTTTTATTTCTTATTAAATTTTTATATTCTGTCCTGGCCTGTGTCATGTGCTTTCTATTACTTTCTGATTTGTCTTTCCTATAGTAATTTAATTTCTCATAAAACAGATTTTGTTTTTCTTTACAAGTACCATCAAACCATGGCTTCGCATGCTTTCTGCTAGTGTTTCTATCACTGCTTAATTTTTTTTTAAACAACGGGCTACAAATATTATCGATGTAATTATAGAAACAATCAATATTGTTATCAACTTCATCATGGTTAAGTACTGATGATATATTTACAGTTATACTATCTAATTTCTGTTTATTACTATTGCTTTTAAGCATGTCTGAGTATATATCCGCTTTATCAGTATTCCATTTATAATGATAATTAGTATATTCTAAATTGTCATCCATTTCATAATTCTTTTCTGAATCTGATGAGAGCATATTTCCTAATGAAAAATGTAAAACACAATGATCTGACAAAATATTTGGTTCATCAATTATAAATTTTGTTAAATAGTTCATTAAATATGGACGGCATAACACATAATCCACTACACTACATCCAGCATTTTTAACACATGTATATTTACCAATTCCTCTGTCTTCCCCTACTCTCCCATTCATAATTCTAAAACCGGTAAGTTTACACAAATTTAAAAGTTCAGTACCATATTCATTTCTATGACTATCTTGTGAAGACCTAAACATAATATCGTCTGGAACGTAATCGTCAGGTAACAAATTGTGATTTAAATACTCATTTTCAACATAATCACACACATTACTAACCCTGGCATTTAAATCTCCTGCAATAATAATGTTACAAGCATTATTGTATTTATTTTCTATAAAAAGAATATCGTCCGCTATGAGCTCAAAAATATTTTGCTCAACAAAAGCTTCCCGGCTGCTACCAACTGGTATATTATAGCATAAACATAAAAATACATCATCAATTAAACCAAACACATTTCCTTTTAATTTAATCCATAGTAAACAATGATTTACTGATTTAACAAAAATATCGTCACTCACATATTTATTAGCAACATAAGCAACAAGTCCACCACTGTCCCTACGAGCATTCTTATGTTTATCTTTTCTATTTAAAACAAAACAGGTAAAACCGTCAACTTCATAATTAATTATTATGTATTGCTTGATATCGAATATTCGATTTATTCAGTATATCATTATTCCTTTATTGCTATCTCTTAATAGAGGAAATTTTTTTTTAAAAAAACTACCAAAACGGCGCTCGATACTGTTGCATTTTCTCACTATACCAAACACAGGGATTAAACAATAACGTATCTCTGTAAACTGCGCATTGGTTGTTCTTATGTCCGGTCGAAAATAATTGTGTCCAAAATAAACTAAAATAATCCTACAACTGATTTAATGATGTTGGCTGGGCAAGTTTCGACTGTTGAAGTCTAAGAATTTTGTTTTTTAAACCATGGTTTTATTTGATAACAGACATGCAGGACTAAAGACCGTCAGATATGAAGCAACCTTTTCCCCCACATTCTTTATGTCATTCGTGACCATTTTTCATCAAGAAAATAGTGGGTATCGGTAATTCTGCGTGGAATGTATCCTGTTGTCATAGAAACAATTAGACTTTGTTTCAGTAGTACCTCAATGTTTTTTTTTATTTATTTCAATTTTTTTTTAAATAGTGAAATGTAAAAATAACTCCAAAAATGAAAAAAATGTTTTACTTAAAATTCATTGAAATCCGGGTGACCTATCTATATTTTTACTTGTTTCGAAAGAAATGACAAACCATGTACATGTTTCAATAAAAAGATGAGCAATAGAAAGTACGTTTTATCATTTTAGTCACAGTGTTGTTCTTCAAACAGAGGGTGTAGTACGGTCCATTTTAAAGTTAAAAGACGTATCTGATATATTTTATTTGTGTATGTTTTGAAAGATGCTTTTAAATACGACTAATTTTATGAAAACAGGTTTAAACACTTTTCTTCTCTTTTCGGTGACGTTTTGAAACAGGTGTCGTCTTCAAAGACGTCTAGCTCAACACAATGTGCGGTGACCCAGCTTTTGTTTAAACATATTTGATTTAAATGATACCATAAAAGCTTCAAATATCAATTACAAATATCTCAGCCCTATAATTATCCCAAACCGTCATCCTTAATGACCGAAAAAATAGAAAGTCTACATTGTACTCGCAAGATAACAATGTACAAACATCAGCGGGCTAGTTAGTATTCCGCATTCACTTTACATTTACTTTCCATCGACTGCCGTCAAAAACAAATATTTATTTATTTAAAATATTTAAATATCATAATTAGTTTATAGAACTAATATTATTTAATATCATAATTAGTTTACAGAACTAATATTAATTAATATCATAATTAGTTTATAGAAATGATATTATTTAATATCATAATTAGTTTACAGAACTTATATTATTTAATATCATCATTAGTTTACAGAACTAATATTATTTAATATCATCATTAGTTTACATAACTAATATTATTTAATATCATAATTAGTTTACAGAACTAATATTAATTAATATCATAATTAGTTTATAGAAATGATATTATTTAATATCATAATTAGTTTACATAACTAATATTATTTAATATCATAATTAGTTTACAGAACTAATATTATTTTATATCGTAATGAGTTTACAGAACTAATATTATTTAACAAAGTAGGTTTAGTTCTTTTATACATACCATTCCAGTTGTCGATAGTTTTAAAGTATAATTAACTTATAAATCCAAACTGATTGTGTTTAACTGATCGCGAGTGTTAACCATATACTAGTATACCGTTTCTAAAAAAATAAATAATATATATCACTTCTGAAAATGATAGTCTAAAAGGTCTTCACGTACTCTCTAGTTACCATTTAAATGTCATTTGAATATAGCAGAAACGTTATGTAATAGCAGGCCTGCCAAATCTCCGGATAAAATCCGGATTCTTCGGATTTCCGGATCTCCGGATTTAAGTGAACATTCTCCGGATTTTCCATCAAAACAAAATGTTCCTGATTTAACAGCTATACTTTCACAGTTTATCTGCTATTTCAAGAATTGGACATGTTACGCTCCCTGGTACAAGTGTCGAGTTAGTAATAATAATAATAATAATAATCATAATCTTTATTGTTTCACTCAGGTTACAACATATATGAAATACATGAAATAACAACACGAGGCATAGTACACAAAATATGATGTTATATAACGGGGTAGGGGTACGTGGGATGTAGGTAGAAGAAGTAGCAGGTAAGGGAGAAGTGAGGCTATGATTACATAGTTAGATGTAGAATACTAGAGCAGTTGCAATTCAGTATTATTACTTTGTGGCGATTATTATGCACTTGATGAATCAGTTTTAAGTGTGGTGCACATTTTAATACAATTCGATACAGAAACAAATGAGTAGAATAGTCTATTTAAATTGCAATATACCACACTGCAGAGAGAAAAACCAAGAAACGTGACAGAGGGTATAAGTTGTTCCTTTGTCAGTTTCTTTTTTCTTTTTTTTTTAACAAAAAAAAATAAATATTTTTTTAAATATATATATATAAGTTATATATATATATATATATATATATATATATATATATATATATATATATTATACACGAATTCGTACTAAATGTAGCTCTTGCGAACTATTAAAGCTAATTTAAGGGAAGCGGGTGGTGTGAAATGCAAAAGTAAATAAATATTATTATATTACTATGAGGAAGAGAATACAAAGTGTTCCCTACTGAAAGCCCTTTCCAATGCGAAAACGAAAACAGGAAAGGATACGTTCGTGGGAATCTTCGGGTTTGTAATAATATGGCCGGGCCTTTCACCGTTGAAAGGCATACTGTTTAATTTTTTGGAGACTAGGGTGGCCACAAGAAAAACAATTTTAGTTCTGTCAATTCTTTCAACGAATGTTTGTGTTTTGCTTTCGTTCCATTTAGGCGGTCTATTGCTGTCCGGAGTTGGGATTGATGCGGGTGGGTCTGGTGTTAGTGTGTTTAGCCTAAGTTGCATGATAAGCATAGCGTGCCCGTCGGAGTATAACGAATCGAGTTCGCGGACCTCGAATTCAGATATTAGTTCAATACAGCTTGTCGAGGCGGCTGTGTAATCTATAACGGATTTGTTTCTAAATGTGAACTTGCCAATGCCTTTGTCTTTTCCTATTCTACCGTTTAGAATAAATAAGTTATTATTTTTACAAATGTCTATAAAATTGCGGCCCATGTAATCGGTTTTGGTATCTTGCGATATGCGTTTTAACGGTATGTTATTATTTACAAGTACATGGGTTTTGTTAAAGAAATCTATCGTGTTCTGATCAAAATCAAAATGGCTATAAAGAAAATCGTCTGCAGAAATAAAATCCGGAAGTTCGGCGGTGTGTCCGTTTGTGTCACCGGTAATCACAACATACTTACTTTCAGAACACATATCAATGACTTCATTTTCAAAACTGCAAAGTTCTTCAGCGTTCATGAATTTCGAGTACTCTGGCGGTATGTACACCGCACCGATAATTAAATCGTCGTCTAGGCCGAATAGACATTTGCTAACTTTAATCCAAAGAGCATACTCTGAGACAGTTTTAATTACATCAACGTAGTTGATCAAGTTGTTTTTTATAAATATACCCACTCCGCCAGATTTCCGGACGTATTTTTGGGTTCTCGGTTTAGATAGGAAAGTATAGTTTGGAATCGAAATTATGTCGTACTTGTCTATTTTTGTTTCCGTAACACAAAATATGTCGTGTATGTTCAGTAGTTGTGAAAATTCAGGATATTTAGATTTGGTCTTAATACCACACACATTTAACGTCCCAATAGAGATAGTGTCAGAATATAATGTTGGTTTTTGTGTGTCAGGCTGAATATTTTTATCCATGGTGTAATTTTGTGTATTAGCTATTTTAGGATCAATAATGCCGGGATGAGTTTTATTGGGTTGATGCACGTTCTTGATAGTTGGTGTGGTGAGGGGTGTATCAACATTTGTGTTGCAAGTGGTAGCATTGGTATCGGCAGTGTAACGTGTATTGGTGATTTCAACATCATTTATGTCGGAATTATTTTGGTTGTATTGGTACGCGTTTTTGCATTTATGTGTAATACTGGTTGTTGCAGCATTTATGATGCAAGTGGTGGCGTTGGTATCAGCAATATAATGATCATTCGAAGTAATATTGGGTTGGGTGGCGCTATAGTCACTATTTGTGGCGGGTAACTTGGGGATTGTTTGATCTTTATGTCTACTACTGTGCAGTGCATTGGTTTCAGTATTATGGTAATTATGTTTAGCAATGTTTTCAGCAGCATTATATTGGCTGTATATAATGTCATTTTCAACGGTTAAGTTGTCGGTATGGGAAACATGTTGGTTGCTTTGGGCAATAAAGGTTCTAGGGGCAGTAAGGTCACTATATATAAAGTTGGTTTTATTTTGGGCACCAATACTTGTGTGTGCTTGATTGGTTACATGGGCACTGTGGACACTATGGGAATTATAGCAATTAAAACTGTTATTTACATGGGTACAAGTATTACTATTAAAAGCACTGGATATACAATTGCTTTTGGAGATATTTGCTTCGGTAATACACTTGTCGCTCGATTGAATGTCGCTCTCTGCAGCGTAGAATATAGCAGCACTGTTATCATTATGCATATTATGAGATTCATTTGTAACAAATATGGATAGATAACTTTCAATATCGTTGACAATTGGTTCAGCGATGTATTTATCACTAGTCGTAATAGAGGACTTGGTAATACATTGTTCAGAATGCAAAACATTAGATTCAGTACTTGTATTTATATCAGTTAATAAGTCACCATATAGCACAGTACTTTCATAGTGGGGGTCATCCGTATAATGCACTGACTGAATATACAATTAACAACTAATGACATAATTAGTTCCTTCAGTGGCATAACGACATGCGTAATGCAGAAATATCTGTTATTTCTTTATAATAATTGGTCAACCTAACTGAAATAGCAAGTGTTAGGAACTAGCAACTCCTTGTGTGAGGTACAACTATAACAGCTGCTGCTGTGTACGATGATAATAATTTGTAGAATTGACTTTATATTTGCAGCATTTATCACGCATGTGTGTAGGAAAGTAAGTGCACTTTCATAAAAAAAAGAGTTGTGGTTCTAACCGAATTACTATGCTAATGTATTATTTGCTATAACTATCAAACAATGCATCAACTTGTATTAATTGCATACATAATTTAAATGTGCGCTTTCAAAATACAGTGTGGAAATCAAGTCGCGTGCTCCAAATTTCCATTTAAAATGTTCTTCGCGCGTTTTAAATCTGGGGGAATTCTCAGGATTAAAAAGTTTTGGCAGGCCTGTAATAGTTTTGACCACTTGAAGACGATTTAACGGTTGACAGAATACAAAATATTTCCGATAATGTAACGGGTGTGATAACTGTGATTTTACCAACAATATCTACTTGACCAAAGTAAGCCTTACATTAAAGGCACTAGTGGCGATCTAGAAGAATACATAACATAACATAACATAATTTTATTCAGCACTAAACCATAAAACAATAGTTTATAGCCTACATATAAATACGAAAATACAAATTCTGTGGTGACTTATACTCTGTCATAAATATATAATACATTTTACTAGGAGGAAAACAAATATGAATGTTTTATATTAACAGCACTTCTTTTTATATAATGACAATTACAAAAAAACGTCATAAAATAAGTACATTATATAGCATTAACCATAAATGTATATCACTTTCGGCATACATGCATATGTTCAGTAATTATTTTGAATGCGTTTTTAAGGCATATTATTAAATAGAGATTAGTTAACTGCTGGGATCGATTATAGGGAAATCCTTCACGAGATGGTAGTTGTGTGGTTCTTTTCACGAACGAGCGTAAGCGAGTGAGTGAAAAAACAACACACGTCTACTACCGAGTGAAGGATTTC
Source organism: Cyrtodaria siliqua (assembly GCA_037043455.1). Lineage (NCBI taxonomy): Eukaryota > Metazoa > Mollusca > Bivalvia > Adapedonta > Hiatellidae > Cyrtodaria > Cyrtodaria siliqua. Next base: position 41,523 of record JAWPHD010009446.1, on the reverse strand, counting down.
CATATAATCGATCACAACAGTTAAATAATCTATTTAATACATTTCTAATCAGATTATGTATGATTTTAACCAGAATTATTCGCTTTATTTAGCGTTATCGGTGGATGACGTCGACGTCACCAACACGTTATTGACGTCATAACTTAACGTCACAGTAAGTTCTTTTTATTTTTGGAGTTAGTTATTAATATTTAGCGATTATGAATATTCTTTCACTGAGAAATCCCATTCTTTCACCCATAGAAATGTAATAATATTTACTTAATTGTTCCAAATTACGTTTATATTGCTTTGAATACAAGTGTGGCAACACAAATACAACCGTCATAATTATTATTTACCAGTTTCAAACAAATTCGTTATAGGCAGGGCCGTTTACAAAGTTTTTGTAAACAACTTTTTATTCCTGATCCAGATTGTGTAATGTTAAAAGTTATGCTATTCAAACAAAATATACATTGAACATGATATAGTTTAGTTTAAATGTACCAATTCCGTTGTCCTTGTTGTTTTCTTGTAGGGTTCAAGTGGTCATATTATGATTGAATATTATGATTGAATTAACCCTTTCGCTGCCATGGTCGAAAACATTGATTTTTACGACCAGTGTAAACCCAGAGTAATATGCGCATTATGTGCAGGCTGATCAGGATTTACACTGTTCGCCACTCAGTATGAATGTTTTCCATAACACTTTATATATAACATATAATTGGAAAGTTTGAATTCGAAATTTAGCAGACGACTTTTGAAATTTGGCGGCGAAAGGGTTAAGCTATTGTTGTATCATAACCATTTTCGTGTTTATATGAGTAGTGTAACTTATACTATAGTTTGGTGACCTTTCTCCCTGACACGAGAAGAACTTTAACTACCGAGAAAACTGTTTCTGGCGTGAAAATTATTACATTTAGACCCATCAGACCTCAGATCTATTGCTAAATAAACATTCGAAAACTAGTCTTCATACGCAGATACATCTGGATGGGAAGAAACTATTACTTTTATAGATGTACGCCCCCCCCCCCCCCCCCCCCCCCCCCCACCCACCCACCCACATTACACGGTACATAGTGCCATTTTAAAATATGAATTCAGATGATCAAACATATCAAACATAAATTAAAACAATACTTATATTATATTCATTACATGCGTTTAAGATAACTTGATAATCAATGCTCAAGAATGCATAATTATAGGAAAAGGGGAACTGTAATGTTAATGCTAAAAATAAGTTGTGAAATAGCTAATAACGAGTCAGTGTGGATAGGAGGCAATTCTCTGGGAAATTAATGTACTATGTTATATAACTAACAACAGTCAGTGGGGATAGGAGGCAATTCACTGGGAAATGAATGCTCTTTGTTATATAACTGACAACAGTCAGTGGGGATAGCAGGCAAATCACTGGGAAACTAATGTACTATGTTATATAACTAACAACAGTCAGTGGGGATAAGAGGCAATTCACTGGGAAAATAATGTACTATGTTATATAACTAACAACAGTCAGTGGGGATAAGGGGCAATTCACTGGGAAAATAATGTATTATGTTATATAACTAACAACAGTCAGTGGGGATAGGAGGCAATTCACTGGGAAAATAATGTACTATATTATATAATTAACAACAGTCAGTGGGGATAGGAGGCAATGCACTGGGAAATTAATGTACTATGTTATATAACTAACAACAGTCAGTGGGGATAGGAGGCAATTCACTGGGAAAATAATGTACTATGTTATATATCTAACAACAGTCAGTGGGGATAGGAGGCAATTCACTGGGAAATGAATGTACTATGCTATATAACTAGCAACAGTCAGTGGGGATAGGAGGCAATTCACTGGGAAATGAATGTTCTGTGTTATATAACTAACAACAGTCAGCGGGGACAGGAGACAATTCACTAGGAAATGAATGTACTATGTTATATAGCTAACAACAGTCAGCTAGGACAGGAGACAATTCACTAGGAAATGAACGTACTATGTTATATAACTAACAACAGTCAGCTAGGACAGGAGACAATTCACTAGGAAATGAATGTACTGTGTTATATAGCTAACAACAGTCAGTTAGGACAGGAGGAGACAATTCACTAGGAAATGAATGTACTGTGTTATATAGCTAACAACAGTCAGCTAGGACAGGAGACAATTCACTAGGAAATGAATGTACTATGTTATATAACTAACAACAGTCAGCTAGGACAGGAGACAATTCACTAGGAAATGAACGTACTATGTTATATAACTAACAACAGTCAGCTAGCTATAAAGGACAGGAGACAATTCACTAGGAAATGAACGTACTATGTCATTGAAATGAACGTACTATGTCATATAACTCACAACAGTCAGCTAGGACAGGAGACAATTCTCTGGGAAATGAATGTACTGTGTTATATAACTAACAACAGTCAGCTAGGATAGGAGACAATTCACTAGGAAATGAACGTACTGTGTTATATAACTAACAACAGTCAGCTAGGAGAGGAGACAATTCACTAGAAAATGAATGTACTGTGTTATATAACTAACAGCAGTCAGCTAGGACAGGAGACAATTCACTAGGAAATGAACGTACTATGTCATATAACTAACAACAGTCAGTGGGAATAGGAGACAATTCACTAGGAAATGAACGTACTGTGTTATATAACTCACAACAGTCAGTGGGGATAGGAGGCAATTCACTGGGAAATGAATGTACTGTGTTATATATCTAACAACAGTCAGTGGAGGTAGCAGACATTTTACTTGGAAATGAATGTACTATACATCCGTAGCGAGCTCCGCATGGGAACGTAGAATAATTAACAATTTAAAGTGTTGCCATGGTCCAGTAAAGCGTTCCCATGCAATAATACACTCGCTGTAGTAAAGCATATCACGCTATATAAGAGCATATCCTCGAACTAAATATACTACAGCAAGTGAACGCTCTTGTAGTGCGAGGGAACGCTTCGTTTACATATCATAAATATCATTATGATAATCAACAACTCACACTTCATCATTAGCAGCAACTTGTAACACTGCACCTTTAGAAAACAAAAGCATAAACTCTGTAAATATCTTGACATACGCATCAAAAGAATATAGCATAAAGTATTATGAAGATGAATTAACACTTAAACATATAGAATGTCTAATGTAATATAGAATGCGCTATATAACTCTCTACTTATGCAGCAGAATGCGTTGCTACGACCGCTGAAATAGAGCGGGAACACCAGGTAGTAGGCGTTTATTAGACCATTGGAACGCTGAACTAGAGCTAGGTTTCGCTGTAGTAGGCGTATATACGATCGAGGAAATTATGTACTATAGCAATGTCACGCTGTAGAAGACTTGTATAAGACCGAGAGAACTCTGAACTAGAGCGAGGGCACGCTGTAGCAGGCGTGTATAATACCGAGGGAAATCTATACTAGAGCGAAGGCACGCTATATTTGACGAATATAAGATCGAGGTAACTCTGAACTAGAGCACGGGTACGCTGTTGTAGGTGTGTATAAGACCTAGGGAAATCTGAACTTGAGCGAGGGCACGCTGTAGTTAACGTGAAGAAGACCGAAGGAATCCTGAACAAGAACGAGGGCACGATGTAGTAGGCTTGTATTAGACATAGGGAACGCTCTACGTAAGCTGACGAACGCTTTATTACATCGACGGAACGCTGAACCAGAGCGAAAGAACGTTGGCATTCTTTACATTATTATTATCTACATGGCCCCTTCGTAATTCCGTACTGTCGACAGCTGAGGTTGAATTTTTCTTGCCATACATTTTAAAACAACATATCAAGTTAAGTTCAATGCATATTTAAAATATTTTGATAATGTCTTAATTTCCACTTTCTGTTTAATAAATTTGCTTCACTGTAAGGAGTATATTTGCCTGTAAGCTTGTGAAATAATCATTTACCTGTCAGCTTACAAGCACAACTTCCCATAAATATAACACGTTAAAATTAATAATTTTATAGACGTGTTAAGTATATGCATATATATAGTATTTCAAATCATTGCTTTATATCAAATGATTTATTGATATAAGTATGTGTAATATCATGCAATTAGTATATTAAGATGTTTTGTGATATCACAAAATCCATTTATTGATATAAAAAATATCTAATTAATGATATCAATAAATATTTGTATAAAGATTGAATACGTGTTATTATTATCACCAACAGTAAAATAATACTAAACACCCATACATTATTTGAAGCGCCGTTTAGTCATGCATTGTATTTGTGATTATTTTGTAATATCATTAATTTAATTATTAAATATCAATAAATTGATTATTCGTATCACAAAATACAATTACATATTAATAATTTTGTATTAGGCACGAAAATAAATAGTCGTGTTTCATGTTTCCTGCATTAAAAAAATAGGTTAGGTAGGTCGATTTTTCTTTCTTTTTTTTACTTTTTTTTCTTGTAATTTCTATCTTCGTGTCGAAGATAGAAATTACAACCAGAAAACATAATTCTAAACTCTGATTTTGAGGACAGCGAGGATGTATATATTAATATATATAATTTAAAACTGCTCCAAAATGGACTTTGAACTCATCACCTGAAGATGGGAAAGAAACATCACAGAACAGAACAAACATGCATTTGTTTGGAATATTGTTTCAATTAAACATGCAACGTACATAAAAGTACACACAGCTCTCTATGTTGCTATTCTAAAACTGTCGATTCTTACAGATGGCTGGAGGTGTACAGTACTGGTTCTACCCAGGAAAAGTGGGTGGTCGGCCTCCACCACAAAATATCGACCTTACATGTGTTGAAAATGACGTAAATAACCATACAAACAAACAAACTAAAACTGGAAGTATTAAATATGTTAAACAAGTTGACTGAAGTACACTAATTGTATTCGTCATAAAAAAAATATTTCTATTAAAAACAAATAAACAATGATACATGATATAACTTTCTGCTCGTAATAACACGATACTTATAAACATAATAACATGACAACACCAAATATAAATTTCCATAAATCAGGATTTCACTCAGGGCTACCACGGAGTTGCATAGAATGCTATTTATAACAGAGGAATGTACACGACAAGAAAGCAGAAAATCACCAACAGTGTAAACCATACAATGAAATAAAATTGCATGGGATCATGCAGGCGAAAAGTAAACATATCAAGTCTATCCTTTTGAAAAGTCTTGGGTCATTTACGGTAGTTTATGGGCGACTACAACCGTAAAGTAGCATATTTCGTTACAAAATTAACAAGATAAGCATTCGTAGAAATCATTAAGAATGGTGAAAAAACATTTTAAAGCCTTTCTTGAACCCATCCAAAAATGACAATGAAATTGCATTTTCACCTATGTCGCCAAAACGGCCATTAACCTGAAGCGTAGCCCAAAGTTTTACCTTGCACATTGTTCATTGGCCAAATTTCGTCAACACAATTCAGAATTTAATAAAAGTAGATTTCGTGTCGCAGCAATTTACATGTCACTCTTATACTCTTTTGTTAACCGATTATGATAAACAAATGATTTGATAACTACCGTGTTTAAAAATAAATGAACAATTGCACCGGAAGTACTGTCGTAGCTTTCCGCCGTATCGGAATATGCCGGACTATCAATCGTTTTAATTCGTGACCTTATTTACATACACGAACGATTACGAATGCGGCTGGACATTCTCGTCAGCCTATCGTCTATATGACGGAAGTAAATTTATGCATTAATGAATATGTATAACACGTGCTTCCTGTCGTCTGCATTGTGTTTGTAAACAATCGTGGGAACTGTCAAAAATCAACTGTGAAAAACGTCAACGCAGTGTGGCTTGTCTCTATAAATCACAGGTATTCGGTTCAAACACACACATTTATTTATTTACTTCCATTACATCATTTTCTTACTGGGGCTCAATGATAAAACTCAATGGGTTGGCCACAGCATGTGAAATTGAGGCAGCATCAAACATTTATGACTGCAATATTAAAGTTTGGCTTAAAGGGGAAGCAGACAATTTTACGTCGACAACATTTATCCCTGAAAATGATGACGATTCCTCTCGGATCACAAAACATTTATTACTTGACAATAACCATTTTCAGCTATTGAGACCAAAAAAAATCAGTCAATTTGAGCCTGACTATGTTGCTATAAAAATACAGCTCAGTCAAAAGCACAAATGGAAACTCAGCCTCAAAATGGCTATCCTTCCATGAAAACGGAAGTTAAGAAAACACATGCAATCCTAGATGAGCATGACTATGCCTCCAAAACAAACAACAACAAAAAAAGTTTGGGTGAATTCATCATTTTTTCACTAAAACCAAATAAAATACAGGGCAAACAACTCAAACACATGCAAAAAGAAAAGACTCTTTCAAAAAAATGTCTGATCGAAGTTCTTTGCACTTACATGTACGTTGGAGGAAGCTAGGCATTCAATACGAGTATCCTCCAAAAGAAGAAACTGAAGCAGAACATAAATTAAGAATACGAAGAATAACTTCCAAAGTTAAAAGAAAACTTAAACAGGTTCAGGACGACATGGAAAAAAGTAAAACACTGCAGGCCCCCCATTCAACTGACAATCAGAGACATGATGGACACACAGCTACACTAAAATTAAACATGGGTGATCACACATATCCGGCAAAACTTGAAAACCCTTTTCAACAACAATATCATCAAGATTATCCTTCATCTTCCTCTTGCATATCATATGCAAATCAAGACATTTCGGTGCATAATGTGCCTGGGTATGGCAATTGTTTTTTTCACTGTCTCAGCACTATTTTTCACGGTGATCCTTCTCAAACAAAAAACTACAGACATACAATATGTACCAGTGTGTACCGCAATTGGGACCTGTGGAAAGAGACAGCTAAACTTACTCATACTCCGTCCATTACACCATTCTCTTACTGGTGTTCTATGATATAACTCTATGGCTGGGCCACAGCATGCGAAATTGAAGCAGCATCAAAATATATGACTGCAATATCAAAGTCTGGCTAAAAGAGGAAGCAAATACGGTTACGCTAACAACATTTCTCCCTGAAACAGATTACAATATATTTAGTACTTGAAAATAATCTTGAAAATAATCATTTTCAAGTATTGAGACCAAACACCATGATCCAATCTGAACCCGACTATGTCGCTACAAAAATAACCGTACAGCCCCACCAAAAAGTACTACAGCCCTCCAAAAAAGTAAAATCTAAATAAACACATGAAAACTCAGATGAACATGACTATGCCTCCAAAACAAACAGAAAAAGAAAGAGTTTGGATAAATTTCTCATTTATTCCCCAAAATCAAATAGAATACGACGAAAACTTTCCACAAATGCCACAACAGAAAACAAAAATTCACAAAATTCTGATCACAGCTCCTTGCATTCACTTTGTAGGAAGCTAGGCATTACATATGAGTATATCCTCCAGAAAAAGAAACTGAAGCAGAACAGAAATTAAGAATACGTGGAATAAATTACAAAGTTAAAACACAACTTGAACAGGTTGACAAGGACAAAAGTCAAATACCTGAGGCCCCACCCCCTCCCCCCCGCCCCCCCACCCACCCCCACATCCAACTGACAATGTTGGTTTTGACAGAGCCATGGACACAATCCGGGTATTTGAATTGAAACAAATGTCATATCAAATCAATCAGTGTAGAATTTGTCATGAAAGACGAATTGACATGAAAATGGCAACTTCTGACATATGTAGGCACTGTAAAAATGAAAAAGATCCCGTAAAAAATGTTTTCAGCTGAAAATAACATGGACCCCCAAAAAATGCCCGATGAATTGCAAGATTTGACCGTGGTAGAACAACAACTGATTTCACGAATATCTCCATGCATTAATGTACATATGCTAAAGCATGGGGAACTTGCTTCCAGTGTCAACTGCGTAACATTTCCACAGGAAGTTAATGAGCCTGCACACATTTTTCCAATGTTACCCCAAGAAATGAAAATAAAACGGGTAAGGAAACAAGGGAAGAATGACACTTCTAAGGATTTTCGAGTTCGTCGTTTCATAATTCAATCTGCTCTTTCATGGCTAAAACTTAATAATAAGGCATATTCTGACATAATAATAAGTCAAGAAAGATTAGACAATTTACCTATAGATGGTGAACTCTCTGACATTACAACAGTCGAATATCAAGAAAATACTACTCATGGAAATGACAAAGGTCCCGCAAATGATCAAACTGATCCTGGTGAAATAGAGGGGGATACACATTCTTCTGTTCTTTTATCAGAACCGGCGGTTGACCTCCGTTAACAGGTTGAAACTATTGTTGAAGAAGTCGTTGGTGACAATCATGGTGATGTGACAAAAAATAAACAAGGCACAATAACAATACCCTGGCCTACCAGAAGTAACATACCAGTATCTGAGTTTACAACACACTACTTCTTCACACTTGCCTTTCCCACTCTTTTCCCGTATGGTACTGCAGATGTATATAGCAATCGTCCACGAACGTTCTCTTCTCTTGGAGATTGGGCAGACCATTTGCTTTGGTATGTGCTACGCATCAGTACTTTAAGTTTGTTGTTCACAATATGATCATGCGCAAAAGAGCTGTTGAAAAAGTAACTTTATTGTTAATCAACAGGTTGGTGATCGCCATCTTACAGTTTCTGATTAAAAAGAACAATTACAAAAAGGGGATGCGTCTACAGCAAAAAAAATCCTTTGTTTTTGGTGCTTCTCTCAGGGGTACATAACAGTACTGGGGAAAGAGAGCTAAAGAGCGAAGTCGCTCCTTAATCCAATTCAAAATTAATGAAGGAAGTGGTCTGCCCTCCTTTTTCACAACTGGAAGTTGTGCAGAGTACCACTTTAAGCCACTCACTCAGAAGACTGCTTGCTATGTATGTAAAAGCAACTACCGGCACCGACCCAGATCTAAATAAATAACAGAACTATTTTATTCTCTACACTGCAGGCAAATACACACATTGTAGCACACTATTTCGACTTAAGAAAACAGTCATATTTCAAAGAAGTGATGGGACCAGATTTTGGCGTGGATGCATTTTGGTACCGTCAGGAATTTGCCAAATCTAGAGGTATGGTGCACTGGCACGGACTTTGCTGGCGTTCGGACAAAGAACCACACAAACTAATCCATGAGGCTTTAAAAGAAGGACTAACTGAGGAAAATTGTACTCAGAGGCTATCAGAATGGGCATCCACTACTTTTGGATTATCAGCATCACATCCAGCTGGAACTGATGACCATGGACAACCAAGAAAAGATCTCTGGCCACCACCAGAAGGCAGTGCACCAATACCGCCAGAAGAAAAAAATCCATTGATGAAGTTACTAATGGATGTCAGTGTTTCACAAGAAACATTACTTGAAGACCATCTTCTTTTAACCAATAGGTTCAATATACATCGCTGCTCAGACTATTGCCTCACAATTCCAAAGTCTAAGGCATCATATCAAAATAAGAAGGTATATCGGAGGGAATTTCCCAAAACTCCTAGGCTATCTCCAGCAATGGTGAAATACAGGAATGGTTCCCTGCGACTGGAAATGTCCAGGGACCACCAAATGCTAGTCCATCATTCAATGTTTCATACCCAAGGCTGGAGAACAAATGGAGACATATCGCTCATTCTTTCGAAGGACGGCACAGAAAATCCATCTGTAGATGAATTTTTAGCCACAGAAAAGTATATCACTGGGTATGCGTGCAAAGGAAACCAGCCAACTGGAGCAGTTGCTAATTTATTTAAAGACATGGTTAACTGTGCTGATGACTCAACACGAGCATCAGCAAAATCTTTGTGCACAAAACTGGTGATGGGCACAGTGAAACGTGATATTTCATCAGTTGACGCGTCTTATGAGTTATCTTCTCTACCATTGTATCGTTCCAGCCATACTTTTCAGTCTGTAAGTTAATCTGGTTCAAGAGTATTTGAGCGTGACGGGTCAACACTCACAAGAAATACTCCTCTTGACCGATATATACAGCGCAATGATGAAGACACATCTTCATTCTACAATTATATATGTAAACATGGGAAAGTACCTGTCATCAATGGTAGCTCCACTCAAGCAACATGGCCCCTTGGTGGTACATATTGCAGGACAATGCTGCTTCTACACTGGCCTAATTGGAGAAACATTTCAGACATCAAAGATGACACTACATCATGGACAGACAAAATGATTAACTTTCTTGAATCTGATATTTGTCCAAATGTTCTCAAAGCAGATGTAGAAAGAGTGAAGAAACCCAGCCATGAATACCCACAGGAAGATGACGATGACTTAGTCGAAAATGAAAATTTGGAGGAACCCAAAATGGATGGAGAGTTCGACCGAATGTCAATTTTGATGACATCTCTTCTGACTTCGTGTATGACGATGGGGGAGCAGATTATGATTGGGGTCAAATGTCATTAGAATATCCAACCGGGTTGGGATTATCTTGGCTTGAAAAGCTCAATGAATTGTCAGAGGATGATGATGAAGCTTTACATCTTCCCAAAGTGCAACTGTTACAAATGAATGACGATCTGCTGTTTGCTTTCAATATCATTTTGCAAAGGCTTATGGATTACAAGTATATCCAAGATAATCAACAATTTCAGCCATTACGATTGGTTGTTTCAGGTACCGCTGGTTCCGGTAAATCATATCTAATCAAATGTCTAGTAAAAGCAATAAGAACTGTCTTTCAATCCAACAAATCTGTTCAAGTCTTATGTCCAACAGGAAATAGCGCTAAACTGATCTCTGGTGTTACCCTGCACAGTTTCCTTAAAATACCAACCACTCATAGAGGACATGAAATGAAACCACCAGATGGAACAAAAGGAATTACTCTTTAAGATAACTGTGCAGGTGTGCATGCCCTTCTTATAGATGAGCGATCTGTTATTGGGGCAAGTACACTTGGCTGGATGAAGTTTCATTGTAGTTATGGAATGTCTGCAGGGTCCATGTCTACCCAATCTTGGGGTGGGATTCCTGTTGTTGTGCAGCTACCCCCAGTTCTGGATTCTCTTGTGTACAACAGTAGCGGTAAATCATCTGCTGCAATTCATGGGGCCATGGTATGGCAAGAATTACAGACGGTTGTTAACCTGAAAAAACATTATTCGGCAAGGGAATGAGGAACAACAGTTTCGAGACACATTGATGACCTTACGACAATACAAAACTACACAGGATCAGGCAAAATGGCTCCAAAACTTCCAGTGGAATAAGTTGAAACCAACTCATGGAGTAGCCCTTCTGACACGCATATCTGACAGAGGGCTTTTTGTGTTTCCAACTCATGAAGAGGAATGGCAACACAACAAAGCCAAACTGATGGAAGCAAACAAAACCTTTCCAGTTGCTAAATTGAAAGCTGAGAGCAAAGGTCCCCACTCGAAAACTGGAGAAAGTGAAAAAGCTGGTGGCTTAATCAACACCCTTTTCTTGTTCAAAAATGCAAAAGTCATGTTGTCCGTCAATCTCTGTGTGCAATATGGACTTTTCAATGGAACAATTGGAAAAGTAGCAGACATTATATACCTCCATGGGAAAAAACCAGCAGACTCCCTGCTTGATGTTGTCATGGTTGAGTTTCCTAATTATAGTGGTCCTCCATTTCTAAAGCAGAACAATAAGCTTATTCCTCTTGTTCCAGTGCAAAGAAAACTATATTGCAGATGTCATTTTTGCAGAAGAAAGCAAATCCCACTTCGACTTGGTTGGGCAACCACCATACATCGTTGCCAAGGAATGACCATTGGAGAGGGAGAACCAAATAGATATATTGTTATCAATCCTAGCACAAGAAGCTTTGAATCAAGAAATCCTGGTGCACTTTTTGTAGCACTTTCCCGAGCAAAGTCAACAGGAGCAGGGAATACAGATCCAGATTTTGCATGGAATCCCTCAGTTTTTGTCAATGAGGACAGATTATGTCATGTTGTATGCACAGCAACAACAAGAACAAGAGCAAATAAAATTGCTAGAATACGGAACCTGGCAAGACAGACTCAAAATCAGTTTGTTCTGCTGTATGGTAACACACAAATACTCTCTTCCATTCAAGAGCTCATTGACACTGCTGCCATCTACGAAGAGTAGATTAAATAACCTATATAAATGTATACTGTTACCTTTTACATGTCAAACTACCAAAATACAGAGGTGGGTGATATGATAATCGCTAACCTCTGATATTGGTATCATTTCTTATAAAATACATTACATATAATTAGTATTCTAATTCTATTCTTATGGCTGTCCGGTTACCGCTGTCAGTAGCGCACTCGCTTCGCACCAATGCAAAACGGGGTTGATTCCATAGTTGCACTTTTAGCCATGGCTTTTGCCATGTAGTTTTTACTGCTTTCAGTGGCTAAAAGTGGTTTATCTCGCAATAATGGTTTTTGATGCCCGCCTTAACCCTGGAATATACGCATTTTCTAAGCCATTTATTTCTTAACATACAACTCACATGTACTGGTAACAGATATTTAATTGTATGTTATATACCTCAACTGCAGTACCAGTGAAACTATTTATCAAATACAACAATGTGAAATAAATAATATTCAATTTTATTACACACCTATAAAAACTAATCATATTCTTACAACTGTCTGCAAACAAAATCATCTACAGATGATTTTACAGTCATGTATGTTTACATTTCTTTCAGAGGTGGGTGATATGATAATCGCTAACCTCCGTTTCTTACCCGACTTTCTTCATTAACAACACTTCCTCCTTCTTGTTCACCACTATAATGATTCTTCAACAGTTTCAGTGACTTTCATGAAGCGCTTTGTTATATATTAACCATACTGCTTCAACCAACAACACCCAACATCTGTTCAACATGGCCGTTTAAATGTATTCACCACCATGTGCAATTGATGTTTGCAGTAAAAATGCATGGCATTCTATAAGTGTTAAAGTAAACCTATTCAGTCAGAATTAGTTTATTAATACATAAATGTTTGGATTGTATATAAGTTAGAATATGGTAAACTGTGACAAGGAAGATACTACAAAATAGAAAGTTTGGTCTCAGCAATATGTTTCAATTACGGTAAACACTGAGAGCTTTTCAATTAATTAATTTATTAGTAATGACCTCAAACCAGGTTCTCTAGTATCAGTATTCTCACCATTAACATAGTACATGTACTATATCGTCCAATCATCCAACAATTGAAAGTTAAAGCATGGAAGTTATTTGTGCTGTATTTTAGCCCCATCCCTTTAGTTGTTCTGAATTAATTCATTATAAATGAGAAATTATTAAAAAGTGTTTCACCCTCCATACTACAATTATCAACAATAATGTTTCCATCACCTTTTTCGGTCATAAAACTTTACATTTCTTGAAATGTTCTTTTTTTCCTCTTATTTTATTCATGTTGTATATATTTATTACATCACTTTTTTTATTCCACCTACCACTTGTAATTTTTGGGAGTGTTATTGAAGAGGTGGGTGATATGGTAATCGCTAACCTCTCTGCAAACTCTCATAATTAATAATTATATTTTTGTGGATTTTTTTTTTTAATCATACATATCTGCAGATAAAATCATTTACTATACATACTTTATTTTTAGAGTTTAAAGTCACGTTAGGTGCTGCCTTGATAGAAATGTTCAATCACCAGGTTCATACAGGCATCTATACCTAAATTAATGTATATCATGATTACGTTTTGATACGGTAAAATAATAATTGCCATAAAGCTTCCCTATAACTTACTTAACTCGAACCAGTTGCCATTACAATAAATAATTACTTACAATTGTTTTTGTATATTTTAGCATGTTACAACATATCATTATTGCCACTGATTCCAGAGGGAGATTCCTGGATACATATATAAAGAAACATAAACCGTTTCCGTTAGACTGGACAGTTTCACTAATCGTCATGCCAGGGGGGAAACTGTCTCAGTTACATGCATCCATCAAAACAAAAATGGCACATACACCCTCTCAAAACACCACCATTTTAATAGCTGCAGGCATTTGTAACCTAACAGAAAAATACAAACACAAAGATGGCACACAAATAACCAGGGAGTACGTACTCCCTGAAATAACATGCAACCAGTCTAATAAAACTGAACAAATAATAGCAGAATTAAGGGACATTTCAGAACACTTCAAACATGAAACAGTTTCGTTAAAAATAGCAACCATTCCATCTGCATCAATTCAAAAATATACTTCATTTCAACAATTAAAACAAAGGCTTACCAAAAGTATTTTCACAACACAAGAAATACAACAGCAACAGACTGATTTAGAAAAAGACATTACGACAATAAATAAGGAAATTTGCAATATCAATGCTGCAAATCAGGTTACAACTGTTAGGTGGGACAGAGACATAATGGAAACAACAATAAAGAAAAGGGGGGAAATGGGACAAATACAAAAAAAATAACGAAGTTTGTGTACGGCAAAATGTATGACGGAGTACATGCCAAAAATTAACTTTCCGAGAAGTGGTTTAGAGTTTTGTGTCGTGCCATTGTGGCCGATATGGACGGAGATGGTCTTGACAATTTGAGTATTGAGCGACGAGGAACAGGACACAAATGACACCTGGGACTTTAAAAGAATCTAATACATCACACACATAATTTCAATATGTTTCAACCTTAATGCACTGCATAAGTATTCCACATATATTGTTCTGGCATATATTTTTGTTAGGTGGGTGATATGATAATAGCTAACCTTTCCATATTATACCAGTTTCAATCCAAGTGTAAGCTCATATCTTCATTATTAATGGGCATAAATATTTCTACGTATGTTTGTTGAACATACCTGTATCTGTTTACATTTCGTGTTACATAATTTTGATAGGTGGGTGATATGATAATCGCTAACCTTTTAAAAAATTATAGTCAAACTTTCAATAATACAGTAATTTACTTTACCAATTATTTATCGATTTCTTAATTCTTAGCAAATTTAAAGTTACATACATCATGTACATTTTCAAAACCAACTTCGAAAAGGATTTTAGTTGTTTATTTACATTGTTTTTGAAGGACATGCATTTCACATCCACACTGCGTTGACAATAATTTACTATATAACTTAAATTACATAAGTCTCAAATTAGTATTAAAAACACACACACAAACAACATATCTCTCTGCAGACAGTTTCCCAGGCAATACCAAAACAAGTCTACTGCTGCCACCAAAATGTGAGTACATATATTATTCAGATTGATGTTCTTGTTCCATTTCCTTTGTTTGTGTTCATTACCTTTTACCTGAAAAATGGATTATTCAGATCTTATTTATTTTCAACAATACCAGAACCCCATTAATATACACTACGTTTCTATGTTGGATCCTGTTAATATTATGTCCCTGCAAATTTCATTAAACATACTGTACTGTACAGAGCTGTGCTCGCCTTATAGGTTTTACCTATTTCATATTATTTCAACTTTGTGTGAGCCGAAGAATACTTTTTTTTATTGTGTTGCTTGGAAAAATACATACAGAACCGGTGACAGTAATATTGTAGCCTTTATATGAAGGATGAACCCTCCCGATAATATCGGCCAACACTTTGTCGGTACAAATACAGCTAATAGAACTCCTGGCCTCTTGGTGGTCGCATTTAGCTACCTTGAAGGCCATAAGCCTTGCTGCGGCAGCCATCATTCCCGGGTAAAAACAAGAGTAAACATACGAGATACACCAATCGCAGTATTTCTGTCGGACTAAAGCATTGACGAATTCAGAACGAAAACAATATCGCCATCATCGCGGCACAAGAGATCGAGAGTTTTATTTTATTTCTTTTCCTTTTTTTTTTTAAACAGGGGAAAAAAAAGGTTAGGGTTGGGACAAATTATAGGGTCGGTCGGGAACCTGAAACACGACTATTTTTTTTCTTGGCCTTATGTATTGCATGATATCGGATATTCGATTCATCCATTATATCAATAAACCGTTTATTGCTATCTCTTACTAGTGGGGAAGAAATACTAAAAGAAATATACTAAAATGGCGCTCAATACTGTAACAGTTTAGATTTGCATTTTCTCAGTATACCAAACAAATCCGTATACAGTGATTAAACAATAACTCATCTATGTAAATTGCACATTGGTTGTTCTTATGTATGGCAGAAAAAAAAGTGTGTCCAAAATAAACTAAAACAATCCTACAACTGATTTAATATCAGGGTGTGAAAACGCTAAAGGTAACAATTCCTCTAAAGGTAACAGCCGCCTCTAAAGGTAACAATTTCAACGCTAAAGGTAACAACCTCCGCTAAAGGTAACAATCACCCCTTACGCTAAAGGTAACAACACTAACGCTAAAGGTAACAACTTTTCATGTCAACGCTAAAGGTAACAACCCTAACGCTAAAGGTAACAACTTTTCATGTCAACGCTAAAGGTAACAAATATCTCGCTAAAGGTAACAACATTTTTTTCAACATCTACAGTTTAAATGAAACTTGAGTAAACAGGTTTTTGTTAGCTACTGCGGCACCTGATTCAAAACATTTTAGCTGAATACGTACAAACTGGTCAATGTAAATTGTAATGGAGTGACGTCAGAGAAAATATAAATATTTATTTTCATCTTTTTTGTCTTCTTTTTTTATTATATAAGACCAAAACAGATACTATATGAAACGTAACATAATCGAACGAAATAGTTTATTTAAGGAGGATTTGACCTATTCGGAAATTGAAGGGTACGCATATGAACTATATATTTTTTTAATTTGAAGATATTTGTGAATTTTGTTTTGTCGTCATAAAAACAAGTTTTAATACTAGTAATAACGTATCAAATAAGGCTATGTTTGAAGTTGTTCAAAAAAGTCGCGTTGTACTCAATTGTTAACGTTTTTGGTATCACAGAGTGTAGTCACATGCAAATATTTTTTCTGTCAAACTGTTCGTCTTGTTAAGACTTTCATCTGAAATATGAAGTATATCATTTGAATAAAGATGTAAAATATTATTAATATAGCTTGCTTTTTAAAAGGCTCGATAAAAAACTGCACAATTTTAATATGTTTATATCGGAATATAAAACAAAATGTCCTGGTCATCGGAATATCTTTTTTCAGTATTCTTGTTTTACTGACCCTTCGAAAAAGACGTGTCTGTCGACGTCTAGTCATGACGATAACGATGTCGACGTTATTTGTATTGAAAGTACATTGAACATAGTGGTGATATATCAACAGTTATTTGTTTAGTAATAAAGCTCTCCATATTAATCGTGATAGAAACCTGTTAGACGGACTGTACATGCTATTCAAAATAAATTGCTGGAGATTTTAGCAAATCGTCAATTTAACTAGTAAAGGTTGTTCGCTACCGTCATACCGAAGCCCTCAATATTATAGTACATATATTGTAGTAAGCGTCGCAAAACGAAGCCACGCGTATCTTACAAACACATTCATATTTTACAACATGGCGAAATGATGCTGCAAAAGCCAAAATAATACCGAAATCAGCGAGGTGTATAACAAGTTGTCTGTCCCTCGCGAAGACATATTTTCGCACATTTATATCTCTATCTTCCAGGTAACACAAGTCAGCGCCTGAACTCAGTGTTCATTAAAATGTTTGACTGAAAGTATTTTAAATACCACTATATACTTTGCAAAGGAGCTGGCGTGCACTAGTGGATAGCACAGTGGATTTAAAATCCGGAGGACTCGGGTTCAAACCTCATCGGCAAAACTGTGTTTTGTTGGCGTGTTGTTGGACAAGACACTTTCCATTTTCCCCGTCCGTCGGATGGGGACGTAAACCGGGCAGTCCTTTGAGTACGTAAGAAAACCATAGGAATACATAAGAACTTAGAAGTATCTGGTAACGGATGGGCACGTAAACCGGACGGTCCTCTGAGTACATAAGAGAACCAGAGGAATCTAAGAAATGGCAACGGATGGGGACGTAAACCGGACCGTCCTCTGAGTACGTAAGATAACCATAGGAATCCAAAAGAAGTATTTAGTAAGAGTATAGCAAGCTCCCGGATTCATTTCCCTCTCTGTTGGGCATCTCCGAATAACCTTTAATGTACTGACGATCAGTAAACAACATTTAATTCATCCTTCACATGCTTAGTAACCTAGAACATGTGTTCATGGGACACCGATGCCCCGTTATAGTGCTGGCGGTCGATAGCAGAGAATATGACTAAGTAATGTTGGCAAAGAGTTCAAATTGTGATAACAGGATGACATTTGGTAGAATAATTCCATAGTGTGTCATATCATGTCAAGAACATGAGCCACCTCAATTTTCCCTTTTTATGTGCTCCTTGTCCATATGGCCGTCCGTCCGTACGGATAAGTTGTCCTGACCATAACTCAAAAACTACTTACGGAACTGCAATGAAACTTCATACAATGACACAGAGCATTTATAGGTCCGTGTCTTTATCCGTCCGTCCGTCTGTCTGTCCGTCCGGTTATCTTTTTTTAGTTTGTTTTGTTTCTGTTTGAATGGTGTTTTACGTCAATTTTAGCGCATGTTAGGCAATACATGACGGTCGATTGTTTTGTGGTAAAGGCAGATCACCCTATTTTTCCTGGGTAGAACCAATACTGTATACCTCCCGCCATCTGAAGAAAAAATGTCCAAAAGTTGTCGTGTCGCATTAAAGGGACACACGGCAATCTTCTTTTTTTTTAAACTCACGGCGTCCCGCTAGTTTTTCTGCATTTGTTCAATCATAAAATATTAATTATTAGTATTGTATTAAGCAATTTGTTTTTGCATATTATTAATATTTGATATTATTGCACCAGTAATATATTAAGACTTATAGTATAATAAGACGAAATAGTGAATACTTAAAATTTGATTTATTTAAATGTAATCAGGTTAAAAGTAAAAATGATACTGGATAAATAAATCGAGACACCCATTTCAAACACTTCAAGATTGCCGTGTGTCCCTTTAATACAGTTTGGTGTCCACATCGAGTTTATTTGTCATTGGTAATTTTGTTTACGACTAACGCTTGCCCCAAATGTACACGTTGACGATTTCGGTAATAACAACTCTTAGGGTAAAGTTTATTTTGTTTTTAAGCAGTTGTTAAATTGTCTTTCTCATACTTGAACTATAGTTTTAACCAATATGTTTTTGTAAGTACATGCAAATATTTAAATATCAAACAAATGCAAAAAAAAACTCGGTCAAGAATCATATGTCGTCTCATTTTCTAACCCACACACTTTCCCAAATCCTCAAATTATTTTATATTGTATTGTGTTTTCTTCCGTCTCACACACTATTGTAGGGAAGAAATATCTTGCGTGTTTACGTGTTTATTGTTGAAAAAAAAGCGTAATACAGTAACATGCATGTGGGAAGAGGTTGTCGGGGACATTCTCAAATATGTCAGAAGGCGCCAATATTATTGTGTCAGGTGTTATCTGTTTTGCAAATCTATACTATTAAGATTAAACTGCACCATACTTGCAATCCGATATATACCGAATGCAGTTATTATCCCAAAATATGTTTAAAGTTATTGCTATCATCATTCTATCTTACAAGCACACATTTTTGTTCCGATTATGTCTTAATTTTTTTTAATGAGAAAGGTAATGGATAGAGCTTCAAACATATTTAATTCTTAAATGTTTTTTACAAAGCATGTGTCCATATGCTAATATCAGTTTTGGTAAATGTTCAGTTGTCTATTTGTTGTTTAATTAATATATGCAAATTTGTAGGCCTATAATGTTTTAAGCAATCAAATCCAAATTCATTTGCCTACATTCTTCATATACCTCACCCACATCACTGAGATTATACGCAACCTACACAACCTACACAACCCATAAACATAGGCTTAAGTTACGCGTATCCACAGTTAAAGTGGCGTAAATGATGCCGTTCTGGCCGTCAGGGTCATAATACTATGTTAAGCGTAACTTAGCCTATATGACCCGTAACTTAAGAAAAACATTTCATTGGCTGATTAATTTACGCGTAACATAAGAACATCGTTTCATTGGTTAGTTATGTTACGCGTAACCTTATACTAGGTTACGCGTAGAATAAGAACATGGTTCCATTGGTTAGTTATGTTACGCGTAACATAATTTGGTTACGCGTAATATATTAAGCAAAGCGTTATGACCCCGATGGGTAACCATAGACGTCGTTATACTTAGAGGTTATTAACTGGGGGAGTTGTGCCTCTTTGTGATATTGGCCCGAGATAGGCATATGAGGCCCGAGAGCTTTATGGGCCAATGTCACAAAGAGGCACACCTACCCCAGTTAATGACCTGTTTATTACATGTGTAACCAAAACACTATTATTTTGGAGAGATTATTAGATCTAAATTGCGCAAAGTCATTTTAAATACTTTTTATCTACTTGTGTATTTTTTTTTTAAATATGACTCTTTATTTAGATCCATTTTTATTCATTGATGTACAAGAATGAAATAAACGTATGACGTTAATATATCGCAATAATAGAATGTGCCATTTGAAATCGGCAATTCGGTGCCTTGTTTCCAAAACACCCAAATCACCCCCTTAATTAAAATTACACTGAAACTTTTCTGACGTAATCTTTGTAACGAAATCGTTATAATGGTGACGTTGTGTTTGCCAGTGACGTTTTATTCCGCGTCATTGACTTTATCAGTTTGAGCTTGTAGAAGAAACGAAATTTCAATTGGAAGTTGGTTTCGCAAATATAATTTAAGGATAAAGAGGTAGGAGATTAATTTATTTCACATACAGTACAGTACAGTTTGTATTGTTTCCTGGATGACTTTTATTTAAAATATAATTGAGACCCGAACGGCAGTACTGGTCGGGGGCCACTTTCGTTTTTGTACCGCTTCTTTAGGCCTACTTTGTGTTTGTTTCTTGTTTCCAATCGTCAGTGCTAAACGTCTGTCGATAAGTAACACCGCGTTAGCAATTTGCATTGTAAAAACAGTTTTTAAATGAGAATGACAGAAACTGGGCTTGGACGGAAACTGGTCCCTAAACAGTACATATTATAATAGGTTGTTGAAGATATTTCGATCAAAACAATGACTTGATAATATACATGTACTGTATAATTTAATATGTTAAATCTATCACACAATCGCCAAAAATATGTTCAACATCTCCGAGCCAGTCACACATTTTTTTTCACGTCATATTGTAGGGTGATTTAGACCGAGTCGTTCTTGTTTTTCACAATTTCATTATTTAATGTCCGTCCTCATCTTTGTTTGGCTACTAATGATCTCCTGCTTGTACTCAGGGTAGCGAGCATTCTGGCTGCCATTTTCAACCGTCGCAGTTGTCGTTGGATGGACGTGCCGATGCACGATATGACTGGTTCGTGGTCGATTATTTAAAATATATCTTCAATTTAATGCTAAATGTATGTAACGCAGTCTAAATTTAATATGGATTTTCGGCCCGCCATATGGTTTTTTTGGCCCTTCATATGGATTTTTGGCCCGCCCTTTCACGCGCTTATCTAATATGACCGCAGTGACAATGCCTGTATTACACGCAAAACAGGCCGTTTTTGTTACTATATATAGTAACACATGTAATAAATTATATTTACGACGCGACGTCGTAAGAGTATTGCGTTTATTTAAAGAAGAATACTGAATAAAATAATCCGATGACCAGCAACGTTTATTTTACATTCCGATAGGAAATTAAATGCCCTAGAACATATTAGAATTGTGCAGTTTTTTATCGAGCCATTTCAAAAATAAAAGGATTTTACGTTGTTTGTATTAAAATTCCACGGTAAAAAAGCCGTGAACAAATAGGAAATATATAAATGCTATTGTACGTCAGTAGGCTATTTAAATGATATAATTTATATATCAGATGTTGATGTAAAAAATAATTGCATGTGACTAGACTAACACTCGTATGGTAAAAACGTTGAAAATTGAGTACAACGCTACTTTTATGAAACACGTCAAACATAGCCATATGTCATTATTAAAAACTTGTTTATAAAACAAAATTCAATTTCAAATCGCAAATAGCATCAAATGTAGTTCATATACGTACATTTAAATTTTCGAATAATGTTAGGTTAATTCCTCCTTAAAGAATGTACCCCTCAACTCTTAGACAGGAGTCTAAGCTTGGTGTGGTTGACGAAAGCCTAATAATAACCAGGGTGGATACACAATTTGGGTTTATGTGTGTATGTGTGTGTGTGTGTAGTTCTAAGGTTTATAGTCCCTCCGTCTTTCAAGAAATAGGACATCCTAAAGGTATAGGCACAATATAGTCTGGACTGGAGGTATATATGTATGTGTAAGAGTGTGGGGGATGTGTGGATGGGGGCACAACTTTGAAAAAAACAAACAGTTGGCAAGCAAACACATCGCGAATGTTCGTAACTCCTCAGATCTCCAAACCCCCCTACCCCCTCAGATCTCCACCCCCCACCCCCCACCCCAACCACACTAATATTTGTTCGTTATTGGTGTAAATTGTCTATAAATTCGTTCGATCATACTATGTATACATTAATGCATAGCCGTAGGAACCGGATTTGAGTGCATGCACACCCCAGTAATCTCACTTGCTAGAATATGCTTTGCTCCCCGCTCCCCCTCCCCACCACATATGTTCGCAATTTTCTTTTTTTAAAAAAATGGAGGCAACATTCGGCAAACAGGAATGTCGATGGCGAAATGAGAATTTTTGTTTAGTGGGGACTTGGCATTTTGTGTAGAGGGACCGGCGACATGCCTCCCGATAAGGTTCGTCTCATATATGACAATAAACAAAATCTGATGCATTTTCAGAATATTTTAGTCGTTAAATCGAATGGTGTACTACTTCAACCTGAGTACGCCTAAACACAAACTGGCACAGCTGTCTGAAGGCGCTGTATGCACGTGCCTATGGCACAGAATGCACACACCTGCTCATTTTTGGTGGATGCGGGCGGATGTGTGGTTTTTTATTTTATTTTAAAAAAAATTGTGGGTGTGGGGCGGGAGGGGGTCAGGCGACGAAGGGTGGGGCGACCGTAGGGTGAGGGTGGGAGCGGAATTTATCTGTTTTCTTAAGACGTGTTTTTTTTTAATTTTATTTTGAAAATATATCTTCTTCAAAATGCCTCTATATTTCTTTAAACGAACGTTGTTGTTTTTTTCCAGGGGAGAATGTACCTCATAGCGTATTCACTATGTCGTAGCTCAATACATAAGTATTTGGTGTGACACGGTCGGGGTCAAGCTCATGGCCTCCCGCAGACGGAGGGACGAGTGCTCTACCACAAAGTTATCCCAGTTGTTGACTGGCATGTCAGACGACTAAGTATGTACTTATGGTTAATCGATGAAATAGAAAATTACCAGATTCAGGCGTTGACGCCCGTGTCGCAGTTTAAATCAAGCCAGAACGAACCTTAATTCCTAAGAAATGTGGGCATATGCCATGGAAAGCTATTTCTCTGCTGCATTTATATTGGACCCATGTGTCTCACAGAGTTAAAAATAAATTGGTTTGGCAATATTACATTATCTGGTATTACAACATGTACAACGAAGAACAAATCTAAAGTCCAAATGTTTACCACCCTCCAAACCCATTATTTGTATACATATATTTAAATGCAGCTTCAAAATTCCATCGATGCCATTCGTATATTCTTTAAAACATTGATACGGTTTGTGTAAAGACGCATGCCAAGTTTCGTGTTTGGTATATTGAAAGTATTCCCCTGTAAAAGTGACTTGTTTTCCCTTTCATATCGGTAAACATGTCAATAAACTGTTTCTAAGATGAGATGGTACTGAATCAAGTATGTACGATAACTTTTTATGACTTTCGTTTTCTCCTCACACATGATATTTTTTTTACATGTTGTGTTTGTTATATTATTCCGTACCCCTTACACCAAAAGATAAGAATATAACCGCTTTTTTGTTAACACCTATATCATTAGTAAATATATTGCCTTCAAAGAAAAACATACGCTTAATATCTTATACAAATCACTCTTAATCAAGTGCGTCAGTAACAAACAAGAACCTGTTTACTCATTTTTTCATTGAAACTGTAGATGTTGAAAATATATTGTTACCTTTAGCGCAGACAGTTGTTACCTTTAGCGTTGACATAAAACGTTAACTTTAGCGTTAGCGTTGTTACCTTTAGCGGAAGAGGTGTTTGTTACCTTTAGCGGATGATTTACCTTTGGCGTTGAAATTGTTATCTTTAGCGGCGGTTGTTACCTGTAGCTGAATTGTTACCTTTAGCGTTGTTACACTGGGCAAGTTTCGACTTTTTTGAAGTTTAAGATTTTTTTTTTTAAACCATGGTTTTATTTGATAACATAAATGTAGGATTAATGACAGTAAGATATAAAGCAACATTTTCCCCCCATATTCTTTACGTCATTCGTGACCATTTTTTATCAAGAGTGGGTATCGGTAACTCTGAGTTGAATTAATCCTTTTGTAATAAAAACAATAAGATTTTTTAAAAATAAAAATAGTACATCAATGTCATGTTTATTTCAGGATATTATCTTTAAATGTAAAAATAACTCCACAAATGAAAGAATGTTAACTTAAAATTCGTTGAAATCCTGGTGACGTATCTGATATATTTCCTTTGTATATGTTTGGAAAGATACTTTTTTAATACGACTAATTTTATGAAAACAAATTGAAAACAGGTTATAATACTTTTCTCCTCTTTGCAGTGACATTTTGAAACAGGCGTTTTCTTCAAAGACGTCTAGCGCAACAAAATGTGCGGTGACCCAGCTTTTGTTTGAACATATATTTGATTTAAATGATATCATAAAAGCTTCAAATATCAATTACAAATATCTCAGCCCTACAGTTTTCCCCAGCCGTCATCCTTACCAAACAAAAGGAAAGTCTAGGTTGTACTTGCAAGATAAAAATGTACAAAACACCAGCAGTCTATAGTTGGTACGGGTATTCCGCATTCACATTACATTTACTTTCCATCGATTGGCGTCAAAAACAAATCTGTATTTATATAAAATATTTAAACTCATCTATCATAATTAGTTTACAGAACTAATATTATTTAATATCATAATTAGGTTACATAACTAATATTATTTAATATCATAATTAGTTTACAGAACTAATATTATTTAATATCGTAATTAGTTTACAGAACTAATATTATTTAACAAAGTAGGTTTAGTTCTTTTATACATACCATTCCAGTTGTCGATAGTTTTAAAGTATAATTAACTTATATATAGATCCAAACTGATTGTGCTTAACTGATCGCGAGTGTTACCATATACTAGTATACTGTTTCTAAATATATAAAAAAAATCGCTTCTGAAAATATATAATCCAAAAGGTCTTCATGTAGTCTCTATTTAGCGTTTAAATGTCGTTTAAATAAACGAGAAACGTTTATGTAATAGTAGACGATTTAACGGTTGACAGAATATACAAGATTTCCAATAATGTTACGGATATTCTTGTATTGTTTTAGTAAAGGATCTACATGTAAAAACTGGTGTTGCAGAGTTTTAAATATTTTTTCAAAAATTGAGTTTAATAACGTTCCGAGTGTTATTACCCCTATTGTTAAACGTAAATTTTTTTGATGATGTTAAGAGTGCAGCTTTAAATCAGTTTTAGGGGCTGGCGTGGCGCAGTCGGTAGCGCGGCGGATTTGTAACCGGAGGCCCCGGGTTCAATCCTCCATGGTGCCACTGAGTTCCGTCGGTGTGTTCTTGGGCAAGACACTTTACCTTAGCCTCGTCCGTCGGATGGGGACGTAAACCGGGCGGTCCCGTGTATCGGTCTATCCTCCGAGCACGTTAAAGAACCATAGGAATCTATTCGATAATAAGAGTAGGGCAGGTTCCCGGATTCCTATGTATCCTTCCCCTCTCTCTGGGGCGGCTCTAAATAACCTATACTGTGTTGATGAGCCGTTAAACAACATTCAATTCAATTAAATCAGTTTATAATAAATTGGAATGTAAATATTAACTCGGAACGTGGTAATAGTAATATTGGTGGCAATAAATTACGTACTTATAAGTTATTTAAAAACTACATTTGAAACAGAAAGGTACTGTAAACCAATACTACCAAGAAATCATAGGTCGCCTTATTCTAGATTCCGTTGTGGCGTAGCACCAATTAGACTAGAGACTGGAAGATATGAGAGACTTCAGATTAGTGAAAGAGTTTGTCCATTTTGTAATGTTCAGGTGGGAAGATGAGTTACATGTTATGATAACTTGTTCTTTATATAATGATATCAGAGCTAATTTATATGATAAAGCAATAAGCCTAAATCCCTATTTTAATAACTCTACAGATGAACAAAAATTATTATATTTATTCACAAGTGCAGACTTAATTCGTGTATGTTCCAAATCCTGCAACTTGATTCTCTTCTACGTCGATCTAGGTTTTTGTTATCGCTAGTCATTTTTCCTTCTTAAATAAGCCAAACATTGTCATTGTCAATTTTATATCTGTAAATAATGTCAATTTGGTTTGTGATATCGTGATTCTGTTTTATTTTCTTCTGTGAAAATGATGCTAATCAGTTCCTTTTTGATCTGATCAAAGGGGATAAAGGATTTTTTAATTTTGTTGTAACTAATGCGCAATATTGCTTTGTTTATTTTGTCAAATCTTACAATACTCATTCTTAGTACATATTTTAGATTAGCATCATTTGCATAGTCTTAATGTTTGAGTTAGATGTTATTAGCTACTATTAAAATATGTTGATAGTTTTATAACTATAGTCTCTTATGGTTCTAATTAGAATGGCATGACTATCTTATAATGTTTACGATGTATTATTTGTGTTTGTATTTATTGTAAACCATGATGAGAATAATAAAGAAATATATACATGTATACGGTTATGATAATTTTGTTTAAACCACCAATAACTACTTGACCAAATTAAGCCTTAAATTAAAGGGACTAGTGGCGATCTAGAAGAATACATAACATAACATAACATAATTTTATTCAGCGTTAAACCACAAAACAAAGTTTATAGCCTACATATAAATACGAAAATACAAAATCTGTGGTGACTTATACTCCGTCATAAATATATAATACATTTTACTAGGAGGAAAACCAATATGAATGTTTTATATTTACAACACTTCTTTTTATATAATGACAATTACAACAAATCGTCATAAATTAAAGTTCATTATATAGCATTAACCATAAATGTATATCACGAACAAACAGTTACTTTCGGCATACATGCATATTTTCAGTAATTATTTTGATGCGTTTTTTAAAGGCATATTATTAATATTTACTTAATTAAAGCAACAGAGTCTCTGTTTTAGCTGGTAATAACTCATGAATATGAATGAGTCACGTGTGAAATAGTTTCAAATCGACGAACACCCCAATAGTCGGTATATAAGGCAGAAATCGATGCGTAAAATATCACAATTTTATTTAGCCTTCGTACACCGGTATCAGCGCAAACGGATTCTCGACGAAAACCAGTCACGGTTGCTCATCGACAGTGGTATCGGTTTCGCCACAAATAAATAGACAATGCTTCTCAACGATGTCTGTTTACAAACGTGGATTTTGAATAAAAATGGTAAGCATTTTGTTTTTTAGAGAGTTTTTCACGCGAAACACATCCTTATATACGCTAATATGAGTTAACTAATTATGTTTAATAAAAGTGTTTTGCATAGTTTCTGTATAAACCCCATCTTATACATCAATTTATAAAATGAAGGAATTCTTAAAACTTCAAAATGTATAGCACTTTAATACATTATGCGTTATCAAAACCTGTATACAAATCATTAGAAAATAATAATTAGTTCATATTGTTAGTCATAGGGTTAAAAGGAACTGTTTTTAAAAAAAATAAAATGCATGTCACGGTTTCTCCCTGAAAGTGTCACGGCTTCTCGACGACAACATTTTTAATGTAACGGTTACTCAACGACGATTTTTCTCTTTTCCGAGTCTAACTATCAGATGTAAACATTATTCTCTGTGTTGCATAAGCGGTTAGACATTGTACTGAAAGTCACAGGGACAGGAAAAAATTAATAGCTAGACTACGGGATTAATCATAAAACTATCCATTTAACATATACGGGAACGATCCATAGTGTGATTCATACCAACTTTATGAGTCTACGTGCGTACACTTGGCTGCATACTGTTCAGTAGGAGAACAATATAAAACTATTAACACAAACATCAGTATGGGGTGTCGTATTGCCTTTGTAAACACCAGATGTTGAGATCGCCTTTTCCGGCTTTCCATACATGAATTCAAGCGGCTTGTGTATGCTAGTCTAAATCTATATTCAGTAGAAAAGCCATATTCCGTACTTTTACTGTGGGATTAGATTTGGAGTCTAAAAGATCCATATTCCATAGTTGTGCTATGGGAACATAACTCTAACACTAAAAATCAACAAGTCAGTAACGATTTACCTCACAATTATATTTTAATTGAAATTGAATTGAAACAGTACTGTTTTGATACTTTACGTGTGTTTTTCAAATCAATTAATACTTGTTGAAAGATGTATTGTTTTTGTTCTGTTCAATTGATAACAGAAATATCACTTGGAATTCAAATGTAGAACGTTTGGTTACATTAGTGAGGTGTGATATAAAGAGGCCATTTAACGGTGTTGAATACAATACTGATTTCAATTGGACTCGTACCCAGAAAACAGAATCCAAATATAGATTCTGTCTGCTGCGTACTCGTCCAGTAGAATTCAGTATTGTACTCAACACTGTTAAGTAACATCATAGTATTTAAAGTATGGCTTTGTTTAAATAAACCTGCATTAAATACACAATATAGTGACTCTGAATAGATTGAACAATGCATGCATACATTGCGTATGTTCTGGTAAAAATAATGTTTATATTACGAGAAACACTATCACCCATTCACTTGTATGTCATTGTTTTTACCTAATCTACTAATAGTTGAAAAATGAAAAAATAAAATAGTATTTTTACCGTCCCTAGAAGCAACATTAATTTCTGTCTAATTCCCGGGGTATGTCTGCTAAAATAAACCTGCATTAAATACACAATATAGTGACTCTGAATAGATTGAACAATGCATGCATACATTGCGTATGTTCTGGTAAAAATAATGTTTATATTACGAGAAACACTATCACCCATTCACTTGTATGTCATTGTTTTTACCTAATCTACTAATAGTTGAAAAATGAAAAAATAAAATAGTATTTTTACCGTCCCTAGAAGCAACATTAATTTCTGTCTAATTTTCCCGGGGTATGTCTGCACCCCCCCCCCCATGGTAATTCCCGGGCCCCCCCCCCCCCCCCCCCCCCCCCCCCCCCCCCCCCCCGGTTCATAACACCTACGCTTCTTGTGTATTTTGTTCTTACGGATGGAACGCATGCCGTTCTCTTTAAAAGAGTAATATCATTTTCGCATTTTATATTTCCATTGTAGTTTGTGGATCCAACACGAAATATTGTTATAAACGATTATATATTTTACAACTATATTAGCCTGATGCAATGTATTATATCGAAAATACTGTTATTTGAGTAAAGGCAAGCTATCGCATATATATAACAATTGAATAATTAGTATTTACCTGAGGATAAACATTGTCACAGGCTGATCATCATCATCAGCATATTAGTCATATTTCGGTTTCTGTAATTTATAACATCGCAATAGATAGTTTAAATAGCAGACCTCAAAGGAGACAATACAGCTACGGCAGCCATACATGTTTTGTAGGAACCAACCACTTCCTAGTATGACATACATATTCATCATCACTAGACAGTAGTAGTCACCCATATGTGACAAGCACCTTTGTGCCCCTCTGTTATGCATTTTAACATAATTATCTTCCTTTTTCTACCATATTTTTGGTTAAAAGTTTGAATGTACAATCATATTCTAAAAACTAAAACTTTGGTTGGTTGAATGGTGAATTTTCAGAGCACAGTTTAGGCTATATATGACGGTCGATTTGCAGTGGTGGGGGCAGACCATCAACTTGTTCCCGGGTAAGGTAAACAAATTCGCAGTATAAAAATAAAAATAGAGAAAAAAATGATTTGTTCGTTGAATAACACGCAAAACAGCCCATCCTTGTCAAATTGTACTCGTGTGCTTACCAAAAATGGTTGATTTCTGTGCTAAGCGCATTTTAAGCACTGGAAATCCACATCATGCGTTGGTTCCGTGAGGCTAGTTATGTTATGTTACGCCGAAGTAAAAAGAAGACACACGTCGAAACATTTACCTGGTTCTGCTACAAAACCAAAATCAGCCATTTTGTACCAGCGCACTACGTGTAATTACACCAGCGAGAAAACGAAAGAACTAGCACATCCGCTAAAACTATGGCCAGTGTGAGTAAGACACTCTAATAAAAATCATTTTGCATTTATAACTTCAGACGTTAAAATTATGGACAAGAACGCCTAACATTTTCAAAAATATGTATTGGTATCTGAACCATGGATGCTCACTCGTGAAGGGCCACAACTTAAATACATGTGTTTAAACCAAACCAGATAAGAAAAGATTAAAATGCAAAGACGTTATATTCCTGGTAAGATTACCCAAGCCATGTGAAAATATTCCCTGTATAAAGGTAGATACATAAGTCGAACAGGAGATGCTGCATTACAGAATGAAATCAACAAAGTACGCATTGAAAACAAACAAAAATTACACAATGATATATATTATATATATATTTATTCAATTAGGTCCATGAGTACACAGGTACAACACAATACATATTTATACACACGGCAATAACTGACAACATATAAAGTCTATTTTGTCACATATCATTTTTTTTGTCATACATTTTCTCCGTTTCTCCCTTACTAAAAAGTGTTTCAGTTCAAGATTCGTTCTCTTGGGACAGTTAAAGAGTGTATATTTACATATACTTCAACAAGTAATGCTTGATTTTATTACATGCACAGATATATAAATATATATATATATATATACAAGGCCGAAAGCTACGGCATAATTATAATTGCTAGAGTTTTTATTTATATATATACATATACTATGTTCCATATATACAAACATATATACACACATATCTTTTTTTTATTTATTTTTTTATTACACTCAAACCTGTCTCAAATAGTCACTCATGCAAAGGCTCAAAATTGACCGGTAAAAATCCGTGACCACTACAACTTAACTTAAATTAAATTTAAGATAATAGCAGAGCTATTAAATATACGTCTGCTTAAGACAGGTGTCTATCCATTGTACGTGACCGCTAAAACAGGTTTGATTGCACATGTATTTTTTAATATCGACATATACAAACAATGGTGAACAAGAGCTATAATAATTGATTTGTAATACTATGATCAATTATTATAGATAATAAAATGTCTTAGTCTAAACCCCTCATAAACATTTGTAGATAGATTTCTTATAGTTGTTCCATTTTCACTTGTTGTTAACTGAATGAACTTCGGAATATTTGGCCTAAACCAGAAATAGCGATTTATATACTTTTTCCTTAAATCAGTATATAGTGTACATTCTAAAATAAAATGAAATTCGTCTTCCAATGTGTTACAAACGGAACATGTCCTTTCATTAACTTGTGTTTTATGTGGCTTATGCCAACGCCCTGACTCTATATGTAACCTTTGTGATGACATTCTCAGTTGAGAAAAACGTGTAGAAAAACGTGTTGGCAATGTTTAATATATCTACCACTTTCAGATAATGTGACAGTATTAGTGCTCACGAATACCAGAAACAAAGCCTTTTATAACGTAATGTAGGCGTCAAACAACATCATTAACTGCTTTATCGGCAGGAACGGAAACAAAGGCTGCAACTTTTCTCTCCTGTATGTGTTTGTTGCTTCCAAAGGATCCCCTTTTGAGTATTTATTGTTTAGTGCTGTGTGGCGGCTTTAAACAAATATTGTTATGAAATTCTAAGATTCCCGATTTCAAATTGCAAAACGAAAATGTAGGTGTCGGAGAATTTTAACAGGGGTTTGTTGTCTAAAATATGATTTGAAGAATTAACTTTGTCCAAGAAAAAATGAAGGTGGTTCCGCATGTTCTCTACGACACTATGTTAAACTAAAATCCTCAATGACGGACTGGGCCATCTGTGAATAAAAATAAAAATTTAAAGGCAATCTTTACTTCCGACTTTTAAGTAACAAATGCCGAATACGTGTAATTGTAATATCAAAATATCCAGTGATGCGTGACCATCCGGAGCATGGCAACATCTGAAAATTATAGACACAGTCCTGACGAGTGTTATTATCTATAAGGTATTTTGTTTTGTTGCAGTAGAACATTACCGTGATTTGGAAGAAAAAAAATATATACTTATAAAAATGTATAAGGCTTTCTGAAGTTTGAAAATATTATGAAATAAATCAAATAACACGGTTATCCCGAAAGATACTGCCAATATCCCCATTAAAGGCACTACAATATTGTTTTCATTTGGTACAACTGCACCTCCTAGAATTCACTTACTTACATATGGAAACACCCTAGAATGAACGAGACGATTTCCGAAAGCAGATTTTATTTTTATTTAAAAGAGGATTTCTAAGAGGAGTTACAGAAATACTTTTTGAGTCGTTATTTAAGATCTTGATGATTGATAGGAGCATGGAAAGAGGTTGCAGAATAAAGATTATGTGTTCAATAGGAGCCATTTTGTCCAAATTTGTGGTATTTGTACAACATAAATTCTCCGTGTTAATAATATTTTTCTTTCAAAAATCTCTATTTATCTCCTTTGTCAACCGCATGACCTCGGATTTCGGGTTCACTTTTGGTCCAGGGGTCATATAATCTCGAAATAAGATGTGTGTTGATAAGCCGTTAAAGAACATTTCACATGATTAAATTCCATAAGCTGTCTTTAAACAGACCCAATAAAACCGAGTCTGCCGCCTTCCTCCTGTTTATGTAGTTGTTTCAGTATTTAATGACATTCATAGTACCCTCTGTTTATTGCTGTTTGACGCGTGTAACTGTAGCACCTACTACAAATCAGTAGTTTTATTACTTACTGATCATTTGGGATCATCATGCCCACTCTTTGTGCCTTTAAAATAGAATTTCGCTTAAGTCGGTGCTAAGGGATGTGAGAGGCAAGCATCTTATAATATTACCTCTCATGAACATACCTAATCATAGTAAAACCGAGTCTGTTACTTTTCTCTCTTGTTTGTGTTTGGTGTTTCCAATGGATCCACTTTTCTTTATTTATTAATGTAAATGCTAGTCACGAAGATATATAAGTGCAACAAAATACAAATGTTTGAATACTTTAATTATACAACAGTATACAACACAAACAAAAGTA
Source organism: Cyrtodaria siliqua (assembly GCA_037043455.1). Lineage (NCBI taxonomy): Eukaryota > Metazoa > Mollusca > Bivalvia > Adapedonta > Hiatellidae > Cyrtodaria > Cyrtodaria siliqua. The sequence goes on along the minus strand of JAWPHD010009446.1, from coordinate 8,069 downwards.
ACTGAATGACAACAAGTGACAAAAGCACAACAGCAAACCCAATAAAAACACAAACGTTACTATAACTAAAATATAGCAATTATAACATGATAAAACATTATCCAAGAACACCTATATCTTCGACCGATTTGAACACTATTTATTTACATTATATTGTTTAATCTGCATTCATCACCTTTAAATTGAAAACAAATATTTATTTTTATATCCTCAATATAATCCAAAAACTCAAATTCCGTAAGTTATATTACAATTAACAAATATCGACACTTGTCTACACATGCATAAACAATAGCAGTGTAATAATAACAAATAAACAACTTCTACAACACCCTACAATGTGTGTTACTTCATTTGTTCTTTGAACCTGGCACCAGAAAGTAATGCACCAAAAGTCAAATAGTAATTAATAATTTACTACTGCACTGTCAAAATCACGATTTGTAATAAATGGAAACGCAAAATTATAACTAAACACCTCTCGTACATAACATTGTTGCCAATAACATCTTACATATTAGCAAATAGTTATTTTTTCATTGTAATATAATGCTATTGTTGACATATTTATATCAGTATTTAGACATGGAATAGCGGGATGATTATATCGTAACTTATGCCCGAAATGGATATTTAAAACATTACATGTTCTGTTCTGGTAATTAGACAAATTGAGATATTGAGTCAGCGTTGTTCCGGAATATAATGATATTTTTAATTTATCTAACTCCAAGTTTAATTATTTTCACCCTGGGGGAATTTGGCATAATAATTAGCCATGTGGAATTTTAATGAATATAACGTTCACTATTCGGGCAACTTTTAGTCTGCTAGTATCGCTCGGTACAAAACTACATCTTATTATATGTTCAAATTAATTATAACTTCTAAACATTCAATTATAAATGTCATATCATTAATAAAATGAAGGTCAGTATAACACGCAACAATTATCAAGGATTTGCTGTTCTCGTCTGCTGTTCTGTTTACGCCATGTTTCCGTCCTCTGTCGTGCGAGGGCGCTGTTGGGGCCTGATGGCGTCCAGAACCTGCATGATGTCCCCGTTCTTGGCTTGTAGAAGGCGTGTCAACCAGCCTTCTTCGTTACTGAACCCCATGGCCGTCATCTGCTGTAGGGCCTCGACGATTTTAGGATCTGTATGGGAATACGGTAATGTAGTTCTCGAAGAAACTATATATCGACATTTAATGGGACTTACTTATTAAACTGGATGACGTTCTTCACATAATACATGGAAACGTGAAGAATGGGCACTGACATAAAACATTAGTTTTATATTTAGATTGATTAAAATACATGATTTATATTAATGTAGGATAAATAAAACGATTTTCAGATAGCTTCACATAACTTCATTTACATTTTAATTAACATGTGTCCTACCAGAGTATACGCTGATAAAGTGCAGGTTAATTCATTCAGTATATCTTGACTATCTTGTCTATATTGATACAATGCACTTACAAGCGGGTGGGTAGATCGAGGTCTGTGTAGGGGCTGAGGGAGTGCTGAGTACGGGTTGTGGAACTAGTGGCCGGGTCGGGGACGAGGTGGCACTCTTGTTAGGATCGACATTCATTGTCAGCAAGGTCCAAGAGTTGCCCCCAGTGTTCTGTCCGTTGGTATCCGTTTCCTGAAGGTGACATTTTGTTATACGTATTATTTTATGACTGAGGCCAACCATCAATAATTTTACAAAATTAAATTCGTTTATATATACAGGTCCTTATCAGGACAATGTTTTTTTAAATTTGTTGTTTGTGAAAACCAATGCAAAAGCTCAATACATAGGTTGTGTCTATACATCTTAAATTAAAAAAATTTGTATTGTGTACCATATGATCTGGTCGTGAGAAAATTATCGAATATACGATATTACAAAACCTACCATAAGAACAGGCGATTCCGGTCGCTTGGGTGGCGCCATGCTTATATCAGCACCCTGTGCCTTTTGCTCAGTCTGCACATCTTTTTGTACATCTTGGGTCTGTTTCTCGCTTGGCGCATTTTGGTCCGTTCCTTTGTTCTTTCCACAATGATTGCCATTACGTTTACCACACCTACCCTGTCCGTGTGGCCCCATTGGAGGTCCCATTCGAAAGCCACCGGATCCCACTGAAGGGCCTCCCATCCAGTTCCACATTCCCCACGGTCCAGCCGCGCCACGGCTACAACCATGGTGGCCTCTACCTCCTCGACCTCTACGACCCCGCTGTCCCTGACATTTGCCTTCTGCGCCTTCACCTTCCTTTTGTTCGTCAGTTCCATGTGTCTCTACTTCTATGTCGACATCAATGCCTGTACGAAGATTATTACAATTTAGAATGGGGCGCGTGTTCATTTAAGCTGGATTTTGTCGATGTAAATTATTTAGCGAATCACAAGTCGAGAAAAGTTTAAAAAAAGAAAACGTCTATACTACTGTCAACATGCCTATATTTTGAATCTGTCCATCACTAAACGATATTCTTTCAGTTAGAAATAAAACGGGTGTTTACTAAATATAACCAAAGGCAAAACAAAGATAAAGGACTCACCCAGAGGATCTAGCATAGAAGCGACAGATTCTCCAATATGTCTAAGAAATTCTTCGCCGCTTGACTCCTCATATTTTCCTGATTGGCCCTCCGTATCTTCTTCCATTTTCTCGTTATTCTCTCCTTCCGTCTGTCCTTCCTTTTCACATTTCTTCTCTCCACATCCCGGGTTGTTGCGATTGTGCCACCTCTTCATGTATTTCTGCATCGACCGACGGAAGTGAGGTGGTGGGGCAAATGGCTGTAAAAGGGATATCAAAACTGTCATTTTATAGAGGCTGATACTAATACAATCACGAGTTATATCAGAGGCGTAGCCAGATATACTCCTGTACGCCCGGGCGTACTCTAGAAAATCGAATGTGCAAAAATAAAAGTGATTATTTTCAGCAATAAAAAATGAAGTGGGGTAGGGGGTGAGGCACTATTTTTCAAACACACTTAATAAATGGAGGCGAACACACATGTGTTCTTCGCGGCCTCTGTAGGTCTATAAGGCGAAAGCCTCCAAAATCTCGCTCAAATGAATCCACAAACCTCCGAAATTGCACTCAAATTTCAAAATTATCCTGGGGCACCCCCATCAGCAGAGGGAGACACCCCATCCCGCACCCCTCCCCAAGGGCGTATTCTCCAAAAGGCTCTAGCTACGCCCCTGTATAATATGGTCTGTTTGCAATTGGGGGAGTGGCGAGGGAGCCTGGTATGCAATCGTTTCAGTGCATCCACTTTGCAAGTAACTGCTAATTGAATTAAATTGCTGTCAACACATTAAAGGTTATTTCGAGCTACACCAGAGAGAATGTAAAGATACCCTTGGGGAACGTGCCCTACTCTTACGTGCGAATATATTCCTGTGGTTCTTGAACGTGCTCGGGGGAACGACTATGACACGGGCCCTCTGACACACGGACACGCCTAGTTGACACGTTGGTGTTAATGCTTATATATACTTTGTAACATAGAGGAATTAACATGCTACTATTTTGTAAGCATGTGCTTAATATAAATTGTATATTTGTATCTATATACTTACACCACCTTGTCCTTGGGGTCCCTGAGGCCCACCGAATCCTGGGAAGCCGGGAAATCCTGGGAAGCCGGGAAATCCCGTGAAGCTTCCGGGACTTGTGATCTTCATCATATCATGTTGCACGTGCATACCCTGTCCTTCGCACGACTTACAGAGATCATAGTCGGGGCACACGAGGCATTTGTACCTGGGTCCACATATGGGACCCTGCTCGCATCCGTCACACATAACCCCGGGGTGCACGTTGTCACCCTCAGACTGCTTGCTAGACTCGGCTTCTGGAATACACGTATTTCATTTGTTAAATGTGCAATTAATTTATGGCTACATATTCCAGACACGTTTTAATTAAAACAATATACGGACAGGTTAACGAACTATATGGCTTCTACAGAGCACTAGAATAACGATCTTAATGAATACCGTTTCATTGCCGAGTGACTACTGTACGTGTTAATATACTATATGTCCACCGGCTAGTCAAAAGTAAATTTTGCTTCAGCCAAACAAACAATTAAAAAGCAATTAATTCAGTGCGTTTGTATAATTGCTGTAGATTTAAGATGTAACAGAAACATGTAAAATGATTGTTATAGCTTACACGTAAATGTCTTGTCATTGTCTTTGACATGCATTTATGAACATATAAACTTTTAACAGTTTTTTTTTTTTTAATGAAACAAAACATACAGAGAATATTTCCGGATTCATCAAGGATTTTATTCGTATTATTTTAGGCAAACGCAACTCTAATTTAGATGGATTCGTTAACTAATAAAGAGTTCAGTTGGAGAAGATGACGGAGGTGGCTTTGATAGTTAGACAAAATTGCCTATATATGGTTTTATAGTTTATTAAATTCTCGTCATAATACAGTATTACATACAATAACACATTACATATGATTTTAACTTTGCCATTTTAAAAGCATTGTAAGAGAATATATGAAAATAAATTTCATTTACTACGTTAACATAATATGACAATTGAACTCTATACATGCAACTCACCATTCAAGACAATGTAGATCTTGAAGATACCGTCGGTGACATACCCAAGGGCCTCCATCAACTCTTCGTCGGTTGAGAACGATACATGGTCACCGTCGGGATCTGCGAATAAAGTGTAAATACATGTATACATATAAAGTAATCGATATTTGCACGTGAACACAATACTTCACATAAATGTAAATGTAATAATTGTTTAACCGGACACGCGGCAATATAGCACCACCGGACACGCGGCAATATAGCACCACCGGACACGCGGCAATATAGCACCGCCGGACACGCGGCAATATAGCACCACCTGACACGCGGCAGTATAGCACCTAGCTGTATTAATCTGTTTTCGTCTTTGCTTAATAAATGAAAGGATATAACATTTGGAATGTCCAATTTGGATTTTTTGCGTCTTTATTCTATTGTTACGATATAACCAACAATAAGTAATATACAAAAACAATACCCTTTCAGTCCCGTGGCTACGCAGAGACACACCTCGGTTGCCGTTTGTCTCTTAATACTATTAGTAGTAGTATGAACATTTTACATCCTAGTTTCTATTTAAAAAATATAGTCTATCGAGTTCTGCTGTTTGTTTTCGAATTCATTCTCTTCAGCATTTGTTTCCACTATTTATATAAACAATAGCTGAAAAACACATATACTTTAAACGTACTACATATAATCATAGACTTCAGACTGTCTTCACAAAAGATCGACCGTCATATATATAGCCTTACATGTGTTGAAATGACGTAAACACCATATACAAACGAACAAACAAAATTAATTACATTTTATAAACCACGTAACTTACCTTTCCAAAACAGCGAGAAATTCCCCTGTCTCAGCGCCGGGAAAATGTCGGACAACTTCTTACTTAAATAATCATGACTTGACGACACTTCCACCGGGATCTGAAACCGTCGGATTTCAGAATCCCATTTCCCATCTCTCTGTAGAAAAGCCTTGATCGTCAGCGACATATTCGACTGCTCTTTCTCTCTGTAGAGTTTCTATTTTAAGTTAAAAATCGAAATTGTATTTACCGTCCCTTTACTACTGTAACATATAATCTTTTAAATTATATGTTTAATGTTTTGAATTTTCAGCGCACTTGTTCCTCTGGTAATGTCCGAGTGTTTATGTTCAGTGAAACCTTTTCTCGCGTTATATATACGAGTAAACCACCGTCACAGAAATATCAGTCATCGCTTTAAGAATATTCGAGATTAAATTTAAATCAATATGGCCGACAGCAGTTACAGTATTCACGATGACAGAGTAGTTTTTGTGTGTATTACATTGTACGCCACTACCGGTTTACTTTTCAGAACGTCTTAAAATAGAAAATAAGTTTTCCTGAATTATGTATGTCATTGCTATATATAACTCGTTGTGTTTAAATATATGATCTGTGTTGATATCTACATTCTGATTTCTTGAACAAAAGCAACATCGTAGCTATTCCTTTAATGTGACCATTATAACATTATTGTACATAATTATATACATGTAGCATGCAGAATACATATGGAATATATGCATCTGGAGGATATGATGCTGACATAGTGTTATGTATTGACCAGTGAACTCTTAAATGTCCCCTTTTTATAAGTCGATGTAATAACGCATTATATGATCAATTTAATCATCAATTAGTTGTGTACTCAAACGTGTTCATGAACAACATTTCGTGACTTGCATATTTATTTAAAGAGGGTATATCAGGATATTTGTGGAGGTTGAGGGGTCCGACTTAAAACTGATAACTAATACTATTTTCTAAACTGGAGCCTAAAAATAACATCATATTTACAAGGAATTTTATTTTTTGCACAACACAAAGTGCTATTCCAGATTACGCATCCTCAATTCCTATGATAGTGAATTCAAATTTTGTAACTGAATTACACGATACTAACACCACAATGTATATGACATTTTATCATGAGATCGAATTGGAACACTCTTTTATTTATTTATTTATTTATTTATTTATCTATCTATTTTGCTTTTAGATTTTTAAAAAAAAAACAATTAAACTAGTACGAAGTATGATGCATTTATTAAGGTTAGGTTGTATCCAGATCGTTTCCAGTCGCTGAAAAACAAATCCCTACGCTTTGAGTAATGAAGACAGAGAACAAATACATCTGTTTTACATAACTCTAGCTGTCTTATTAAAATTGACGTATCTTTCCGCAAACACATACATGTATATATCAAAACGCCTTGCAGAGATATATTTATCTATTTCACACCTGTATAATTCTAACCAATCTCTTTTTGTCTTATTTTACTCAAGTGACAATCCCATATTTTCACCATTTTACTCAAAACAGTTGCTTTAATACAAAAAAAATCTATATTATATTCATATTGTACTCCATCTGGTATCTAGAGTCCAATAAATCTATATTCGGTAGATGTGGCGTCCAAAAAAGCCATATTCCGTATTTTTACTGTGGGATTAGATTTGGAGCCTAAAAAAATCCATATTCCATAGATGTGCTATGGGAACATAACTCTAACACTAAAAATCAACAAGTCAGTAACGATTTACCTCACAATTATATTTTAATTGAAACTGAATTGAAACAGTACTGTTTTGATACTTTACGTGTGTTTTTCAAATCAATTAATACATGTTGAAAGATGTATTGTTTTTGTTCTTTTCAATTGATAACAGAAATATCACTTGGAATTCAAATGTAGAACGTTTGGTTACATTAGTGAGGTGTGATATAAAGAGGCCATTTAACAGTGTTGAATACTATACTGATTTCAATTGAACTCGTACCCAGAAAACAGAATCCAAATATAGATTATGTCTGCTGCGTACTCGTTCAGTAGAATTCAGTATTGTACTCAACACTGTTAAATAACAATCATAGTATTTAAAGTATGGCTTTGTTTAAATAAACCTGCATTAAATACACAAATTATTGACTCTGAATAGATTGAACAATGCATGCATACATTGCGTATGTTCTGATAAAAATAATGTTTATATTATAAAATAGTACAAAGGAATATCTACACGAGAAACACTATCACCCATTCAATTGTATGCCATTGTTTTTACCTAATCTACTAATCGTTGAAAAATGAAAAAAAATTTTTTTGTCTTTTTACCGTCCCTAGAAGCAAAATTAATTTCTGTCTAATTCCCGAGGTATGTCTGCACCCCCCCCCCCCCCCCCCCCCCCCCTAGAACTAGAAGCAACATTAATTTCTGTTTAATTCCCGGGGTATGTCTGCACCCCCCCCCCCCCCTAGAAGCAACATTAATTTCTGTCTAATTCCCGGGGTATGTCTGCACCCCCCCCCCCACCCCCTCCACCCCCCCCCACTAGAAGCAACATTAATTTCTGTTTAATTCCCGGGGTATGTCTTCACCCCCTCCCCCCCCCCCTAGAAGCAACATTAATTTCTGTCTAATTCCCGGGGTATGTCTGTGTCTGCAC